>JAOTRH010148432.1:0-13414 GCA_034768845.1 Heliamphora exappendiculata | reverse complement strand
ATACATCATAGAAAGTTTGAAGACAGTTTATGCCTCATAAGACTATGAGTTTCTAAGGCAATACCCAACTTGCAATTATGTCTCCACCGGCAAGAATATATAATATCCATCGTTAATACATGTAAATATATACAGAATTGCATATAGTTGTACTCATTTATGTAATTCGTTTCTTGTCCCAAAAGGACATTGAAAATGCTGCCATCCCTTAAAAAAAAGCACAAATAATGAAAAAATTGCACATAATCTATAACGCCCGACTTTGAAATCACGAAAACCCAAAAAATTCACAAAAAAAAATCTAAAAACAAAAATGTTTTATTGAAACAACCCACGTTTTGATATCTAAAGTACATAAAAAAAAGTTTAAAACCTTAAATAAACACTCTTTTGAAAAATTAATTTTAAAATAAAAAGGCACAAAAATTATCCAACAAATTACACCGTTCAATCGGTCAAAAGACCGCTTGAGCGATCTTTTTGTAGTTACAGCATTTTTGACCTGCAACAAAGAAATCAAGAGATGCACATGACCGCTCGTTAGACCGCTTCAAGTAGTCAATTGAGCGGTTTAGCTCTGAATAGCTTTTTCTACTTTGTTCTAAAAAAAATTTAATTTTTCACATCAAAAACACTTATAAAAGTACGATTTTTATGCAATCCATTCTAGAAGTATAATAGTAAAAGAGTATGAAAAACATCTCAAACACTGCCCAAATCATAAAAATTCATCATCCATTCATTATACATCCTTTGGAACAATAACCATGTCCTTCTATGCCTGCAAAATATGAGTTTATAGCCACATGACCTTACAACAAGGGTCACATCAACTCGATTACAATCATAGCAAATTATTTAAATTAATTACATTTAAAAACGTTGAACTCTTAAAAGATGATACGGGGCATATAATTCTCTCAAATACTCCAACAAAGCAAGGACCCCGTGATACATCCCTTAATCCATAATTATTTTTCGCTATCACCTGAAATGCTGTTAAATAACATGAGCCGTGACCCGTAGAAAAAAGACTAATAATGAACATGAGCATGACATGCGAGGATGCATATGCGATATGCAACACATAGTTTCATTACAAACCAAACCTATTTTTCTACCCAAAATCTCATTCAGATATCCAGTTTTTCTTATACAACACGTGCGCGCGCGCGTTATCTACAATTTCTCATATCTTAACTAACTCGTGGTTCACAATCTAGGAGCTGATTCCGAACGAGCTTATAGATCCACGCTACGTTACTACCGACCGGGCTACGCGAGACCCGCAAAGTAACGATGCGTTCTATAACTCGCCTCGACTAACGCCTTATTCTCGGTTATTAGCAGAAGGATAGGTCATTCAATCTGCACAGTTTTTTGGTTTTTCACCGAAGAGATATTCAAGCCCAACTTAAACGATCCATAGATCCAAATCAGTCATTTTTATTTCATCAAACAATATACCAAACATGAGTCAAACTCAAAAATGGTTCCTCTCACCAACACCCAATACGCATAGGATTAATAACAGTTACCCATGTTCACAACGCCATCACATTCATATATCCCATTTTAATTGACTTAAAACCCCAAGTATTCATTTCATCATCCCATTTACCCTCAATTTCATGGTGCTTATACAAGTCAATAGGTTCCCACAATCCCAAATCTCCCAAATTATTCATCAATTTCATCATTTGGATCTTTAACCCCAAAACCCCCAATTTACATGAATTTTGCCAAACTCAAATCCTAGTTTTTAAATTCGCAAAGTAGTGAGTCTCCAACGAATACCCCATGATAGATTTATCACATATTAACCATAAACCCAAGATTTAATATGCTTTTAACTTCAAACCCTAGTCTAGGATTCCAAAACACAAACCTCATAATCTCATGTATATATAATCAAATATACAACTCATGTTAAGCAAATATTCAAGAGTAGTCATAGATCCTACCTTTTAGGTGTTCAAACTGTTAGGGTTGTATTCTAAAAGTCATAATTTTTGTTGATTTTAGTATTTAATTTTATTTTTAATAAAATTATTTTTTCTTTTTATGAGAATTTTAATGAGTAATGAATGCAATATCATTTCTTTAAATGTTATGTATGGATGTCATTTATTCTGTACAGTATTTAATCTGATATGTAAAGTACAGTTTGCACACAGAAAATCAGATTATAAATTCTTGCAGAATATAAGTTTTAGTTCACAGTTTAAATAGAATTGGGCAAACCATCAGTACGACTGTAGTACAGAGTTTTAGTAGACTTGTCTTAGTTACAGAAAACAGATAACAGCATCCTATATTGTTCTGACTCGCTGTGCTAGTACACTTTGTGTGTATTGAACTAGACCGCATTGATGATTAGTAGAGGCCAACCATAGGGTTGGGCGAACGTGAGTGCCTAAGACCTTCCCCGATTTGTACCTTAACCCCTGAACCCTTTTTCTCTGGTTAACGTTTTAAAGATCAGTGGCCCATTTTTATTTTTCTTGATTTTTCTCAAAAATCAAGTGGCGACTCAATTTTCAACAAAAGGGGTTTGCAAAATGTGATTTTTAAGGTATTAAAATATTTTTTAAATATCTTTTAAATTTTCTTATTTTTGAACTCCAAAAACTCTAATATCCCGGCGCCACAACCGTATGAATTTAATGGTACAAGTAGATCAATGCTAGTGTTTCGCACTATGTCCTTAATACAGATTCGTCCCTCCCACGGTGCTTAATTAAGGTTTTACGGACGTTTATCTCCCAAGATACAACGACCTCAATCCTATAGAAGAAGCACTGTAATCGGTGTGTTGGAGGCTAAACTGCTAAGATCCATTGATTGTAAATATGATTTAAGTCCAAAAAATTGGATGGGCAAACGTCAAAACTGTCTCCAGATTAAAACTTTTTGATGTCAGACAATCAAAATAAATCCAATATATACTCTCAAAGTTAGATTAGAGATTATACCTTACGAAATCTAGTATGATTGATTTCGGTTACTGTAACAACTTTAAGTCCAGAATCCTTCGCGGTTGTAGACTTCAAGTTAAATCTCCAAATTCAAGTCTTCTATTGTATTCTTAAATGCTAGAACACGTCTAAAGTGTGGGCTACCTTGAATACGTTCTTCACAACCCTCTCTAACCACCAAGAAAATATATAAAAACTCTAACTGATATAATGAGATATCTGGTGGCTATGGCTTTATAACAGTATATAAATAGGTTACAGTAAGAACCTATGGAGTAAATATAACTTGGGCTCCTAATGTAATTATGAAAACTCACTTCACTCCAGAGATAATTTCACAAAAACATTAATTATAATTCATTCCACTAAAAAATTATAATTGCACTCCCAACCATTTTCTCAAAATCGAATATTCAAGCTCCTATTATTAAATACTTATTTATTCTATTCACGTTAAAATTTGCGATACTCGCTGATTAAATTAAATTACTAACAATTATATTTAATCGGCTTCTTAAATAAATTTCTTAAGATTTTTCACTTAATTTATTTGATTGCCGGATAATTAAATTCATCTACAAGATTTGACTATGTCAAAATTTATAAGCTCCTTAAGGGGGTATCGTCAATCCTGATCTTTTGGAACGTAGATTCCGTCAATAATTAATATTTACCATATAATTAATATCATTATCCAACTCACCGGAATTATAGACCGGTAAAAAATCACACCATTTAATGAATCAAAATAACAAATATTAAATATACATAAATAATTAATTATTTTAGAATTAAGAGTATAAGCACTCATAATAATCATGTAGTGTGAATTAATTTTTATAATCAGTATAAAATTAATTATCTCAACATAGTCCTTTTCAATATACATGAAGTGTACTAGCACAGCGAGTTAGAAAAATAGGCGACGCTATTATTTATTCCCTGTAATCAAAACATGCCTACTAAAATTCTGCCTGACAACCGTATTGATGGTGTATTCAATTACATCTAAACTGTGAACAAAAAATTTATATTCTGCAAGAACCGATAATTTGATTTTTCGTGTGTAAACAGAACTGTATAAATCAGATTAAATATTATACAAAATAAAATATACTTATGCATAATATCAAATAAATAATGAAATTACATACATTGCTTATTACGATTATCATAAAATGAAAAAATAATTTTATTAATAAATAAAATTAAATACTAAAAATAATAAAAGACATGATTTTTAGTATACGATCCTGACACGATGGGCTTGGCGAACCAAACTTTGTTTTGTACTCTCCTTACACGGATTTGGACACAAAATATGCAATTTACTCCATCTAAATTCTCCATCAAAATAAAAAGAGGAGCATCCTATATATAGACGAACTTGTGACTATTTTGAATAGTTACGAAACAAAGAAGTATGCATATTCATACCGAATGGGTGCCACTAAAAGGACACACAACTAAATAGTAATTATTCAATTACCATCTTCAATTAATTTTCATTCACATTGAAAAATGATTTTAAATCATTTTTTCAACAATTTCTTATATCAGTATATAAAAAAATATTTCAACTAAAAGATGCGAGTGTTATGTAATTGATATTTTATACAAGTATATTGTATCGATTTAGTTTGATTTTGGGATGATCAATTGAGCTACTCTTGAAATCCCCACATTTGCAAGTACATGCTTGTGAAAAAGTAACAGTTGACTCCGAAAGAGGAGAACGCCAATAACCTGTTGCACCGAATCACGTATTTTGAGTGACATAAATTTACTCTTAAGAATAATGAGATGTCTCATGCCTCTTTCGGCAAGTCGATAAGTTTTCTATTATTGATGTATTTTTGTTTTTGCATAATTATTTATTTTTAATATTTATTTCGGTTGAATTATTTTAATTTATGTTAAAAATAATATTTATCCCAAATTTTCTACATCTATTGGGTATTTGGTTAAAATAAAATTTCTTTGTAGCCATACAAATAATCATATATATAGAGGATTATGTAATTTAAATATATGACTATGATATCAACAATGTTTAAAAAATAAAATAAATAAATAAAAAGAAGAAGAAGAAGGCCACTGTGTGTGTTCGAATACAATACATATATAATATAACAATACGTAAATATATCAGGTAAAGGGTGCTTATATATATATACTATAAATAGATGAGTCTTGACAGTTCAGTGATTTTATGTCTTTTTATAAAAATTTTACCAAAGTCATCCGCAGTTCGAGTTCTTCTATTTTTCTTTCTCTCTCTCCTTCCCACTACCCCTATACTCCCAATCAATATATATATACTATAAATAAGAAAAGAAATAAATTAATTAATTAATTGAGAGAGAGAAAGAGAGAAGTGAATCGGCGAGATAAATTGATTTACATGGCTGCTGCCATGGTTGGCCTTGTTTGGGTTTATATCTCATGTAAAAAGATGTATAACATTTGGGTACACCTCAATCATATTATTGTTTAATTAGATAATTTTTTTTCTAATTTAAAAACGGATCATTCTTATCAGGTTGGATTCGTAGGATTTGATTTTAAAGTTATTTTGATAAAATACTAATCTTAAAATATTGAGATGACTTACGTAGTAAAAAAAAAGAAAATATATAAGTTTAAGTAGTTAATTAATAAGACCGCGGTGTAATTTGATTCGATTATCAAAATATTTTAATATATTATTATTCAAATTTAGATTGAGATAATTAATGATTTTGATGTCACTAAATATTAAATATTAAATAAAAATAATAAATATTTTAAAAAATGATAACAAAATAATAAAATATATACTAAGTTAATATTATTTGATGAAATCAATGGCGAATCGGATATTATAATATTTAACATGTTCATATTAAAATAATCAAAAATTTGATTAAATTTAATATTATAATTTAAATATTACTAAACACTAGACAATATTAATTTACGAAATTAGCACAAACGAAATTTTAGGAGAGGTTCACGCAGTATAAAAATTTGTTTGAGTTGTCATTAATTAATATTAAATATTTGTATTTGTATAAATCTGACCAATTGACTTTGTTTACACGTCATCTTATCGTGACCCATACCTATACCTATAGGTTTAGAGTTGAGACTGACTAAAAATTTTAAACTACCCAAAGCGATTCCATCCTTTAGTTGGGGCTCTCTATGAATAATTAAGGAATAAAAATCACAATACAATGAAAGTTTAATTATAGAACCTGTAAATTTATTTTTTATTTTTCTTATGAATACAATACAAAATTATTTTCATCATAACTGTGCATAACTAAACTAATATAAAATTCAATTATACTATATCACCATACAATATGTAGGGGTAGAGGCGATCGAGTGGTAATAGTGACGATAGCAGAGGTGACAACCAGGTAGGTGGTGTGACAGTTATAATGACAATAAGTAAGTAGCCAAGTGGTGTGTGAGGGCAAAAGTGGTAGTGCAGTACTAGCAATGGAGTGCTTAGGTAGGGATAAAGATGGTGATAGTGTTGTAAGGGTGGCAACAATGAGAGTGAAGTAATAATAAAAGTGGTCAGGTGACGATAGTGCTGAAAGCGACAGTTGTGGTGGTGATGGGTTGGCAATAGCACTAGTGGTGGTATGATAGGGACAGTTTAGGCTATGATAGTGATGCTTAAACAATTAAGTGATGGTAGTAGTGTGATATGTCTCATTAAGTTTAGAAAAATATCTTCGACAAATGTAAGACACTTCATGTCAAAGTTAATTCTTTTTTCATTAATCACAAAAATAATTTTTTTATTAATTTTTAGTTTTTGTCTTGTTAAATATTAAAAAATTTATTTTTTACCAAAATAAGTGGAGGTTTAGATTCTAATCCCAATTATCTATATTGCATTTTAGAAGAATGTTAATGTGATATTTATCCTATGTGGTAATTTGAAATGTTGAAAATTTTCTAATTTTATAGTTGGAGATAAGAGAAAAAAATATGAGAACAAAAAATAGAATGTAATTACTCTTTTTAGATTTTACGGTAAGTGAATTTCACTTTTAATTGAGCGAACCTTACTTTTAATAAAATTTTAAATTGTAATTAAATTAATTTTTAATATGTTATTGCTCTAAATTATATTCTTGATTGTCATTCAAAATTAATATTTAAATTATCTATGCATAATATAAAGTAAGCACTTCACATGGTGTGAACGAAGTCGACTCACCTTTTTATAACCTCTATTAGACTTTTGTAATTGCAATACTTTAATTAATTTTTTTTAAGAATCTCCACTCTCTCTCTCTATTTTTATACTTTTTTTATAAATCTAAAACCTTAATTCAATTTTTTGTAATTACTTCATTTTTTTTCAAGATTTCCACCTTTACTATCCCTCTTCTTCTTCCAAAACTCTAATTTTAAGTATTTTATCTAATTTAATTTGTTTTTTTACAAAAATTTACAATTGTATATGGATAGTATTTTATTAGATAATGTCTTTAAACAGCGTATTTTAGGAGAATAGACAACGTGAAAACAGATTGGTTCATAGCATTTACTCCACAGCAATGCATACAAGGCTAGAATCAAGGCTTTGGTGAGGAAAAAGAAACAAAATCATTAGTTCAATTTTAAACGAGTTAAAACATATAAGATTCCTTTTTTCTTGAGAAATGTAATTTCACTTTTCTCAATTTCTAAACCCAACCAAACAATAAAAAAAACAAAAGCAAAAAAAAATTCTTTATTTTCATTTTGGTTCACATTTTTTTTCCCCAATTGTTAATTAAATCACACTATTCAAACTAAGGGTATTAGTGGTTAAGTTTGATTTAATTTTGACCTAATCTAAGAATCAAACTGCTATAAACAATTTTAAGAACCAAAATCAAACCATATATATTATAGAATTGAACTGAATCAATAAAAATGATTTAATACTAAAATCAAACCATATGTATTATAAAATTGAACTGAATCAATAAAAACAATTTAATTTAATTTCGATTTGAAACTATAGTTCTAACTAAACAGATATTGCCTACTTTATTTTAGAAATATTATACATTTATTCACTCATTTTTTTCTATTAATGATTTGTATGATCTTTCTTTATATTATATTACTTCATGTTTTATTTTATTATTCATTTCATGTTATTACAAAAGCACAGTTCCCCCATCTAGGACAGGCATTATATTTAATTTATTTGTTATTTTATGTTTTTATTTATTACCAATAATTTATGAATTATATAATACTACAATATTATAAAAAATATATATTACATTATAAAATTTTTTTAAAAAAGAATCTAAAAGAAAATAATTGATCTTTTTTACTTTTTATATATATATATACATAATATAACATGAATATAATAAAACTATGTAACAATTCGGTTCGACATTTTCTAATACTTAATTTGTGAACTGAATCATAAAAAACGATTCAAAATTATTGAAAATTAAAACCAAACTATTTGCCAAAAAATAAAATAAAATCAAACCATGCGTTTTGAATAAGCTCGAAACAATTTATCAGTTCCATCAACTTTTTAAACATCTCCAATTAGAAAGTCCAAAGCAAATGCATTTATGACATCTTTAATGGAAATAAAATATATCAGTTTCTGCCTTCAAATACATCATTGATGGTTGATGGATAATGGTAATAGAGTGGAAGTAGTACATATATTGGTAGGTCACAAACTTTCAAAAAAAAAAAAAAGAGAGAAAAAATTGAAGATGCATACCTTCGCCTATGAAATTTACAGGGCAGCAAAGTTCACACAATAGCCAGCAAAAACCTAAGAATTTACACTTCTCACCCTCAAGACCCCCATACAAGGCACATTTAGGGGAAAACAAATGAAAATGCAAAATCAAGTTACGAAAATCGAAGGAAAGAAAAGAAACACTCATTTTATATCAACCCTTCTGACAACTCTCAAACAAAATGAAAGGATACTAAAGAAACACGAATTTCGAACCGCCCCCAAAGAAAAAGAAATACAATTCATGTACATATGAACACTTCCACATGTCAATGTGTGAAATCCTCAGTCCCGACACCCACACTTGACTTGTCAACCATGCGTACGTTGTATTGTTCATATACTCTTGCCCGGTTCTCTGCCCACCATTGTTCTGCTTGTTTCTCACTAAATCGCTTCCGGCTGCGTTCCAACATTTACAAATGATATTAAAACGAGAATAATATCAAACATTTCTTTCGCCTTAAGAGTACAAAACTCAGATTAGGGTAGTGTGGTGTTGTCCTTTACAACCAAAACTTTAGTCAATAACCTCATATTGTTCCTCTGTTGTGAACTTTTAACAATCAGAAACTAAAAATAAGTGGAAAAACTAAGAAGATTGGCAAAAGAGAAATTCTGGTTGATGGAAGTGTCTTTTTTTTTTAATATCTTTTTTACTACAAAGTAAAGGGGAGCCTTGGTGCAACAATAGAGTTGGCGCCGTGTGAGCTGGAGGTCACGGTTCGAAGCGCGAAAATAGTCTCTTTTGAATGCAATATAAGACTGCGTACTATAAACCCATCATGGTCTGCCCCCCACCTTAGACCTCACATACGCGGAACTTTCGTGCACCTAGCTGCCCTTGTAATCCTTTTTCTAAAAAGTTCACTCCAAAAGTCACCACTTCCTTTTATGTCAGAAAACCTAACCCGAGAAATGACAATTTCCATTGTAATCTGCTAAAAATCCAACCCGAGAAATTGCAATTTCCATTGAAATGACCGCTAATTGGTCTCCTATTTATTGAAGTCAGATAAACTAATATCTAATTTACATTAAAATCTATGTCTTTAATAGTTTATCTCAAGTAAGACATTTGCATGGGAGTTATTTAACCTCGCATATGTCATTTCATCTTAACAGATTGCATCTAAGGTGCTAATTGGAGAATCCATATAACCTAAGATAACTTGTCATTTCTAGCAAGCATTTTAAATTAGTCGATAAAAGTTTGATTTTAAAATGCTAGGATATTTTGTGCAAAATGAAAATTGGGAGAAAGATAAAACTATACCTGAAGCGAACTCGCTTGAGATCTTTAGCACCCCCAGGCAAGGAGGTAAGGGTGATATAAACACCAGGCTCGTCTTGCTCAACCCATTCAGTGTCATTACGAGAATCACCTTCTTTCATTCTGCTCCCATTCCTGGTTGTTTCTGACTGGCTTTGTCTGTTGTGCCCTGAACTGCGATTACTGGCGATGCTCGACCCATTGGAAAGCAAGTGGCCATTTGATCCATTAGAACCTGATTCTTGCAATGTTCTTTGGCTATTCAATTGGTCAACAGAAGCATATGGAACTTCATTGGAAAGATTGGATCCAAAGGAAATAACCGAAGGTGACTTGATGTTTCGGGCTGCTCCCACCGGCAACCTTTCTGCCATCTCCTTCAGCTATTATGCATTCAAACAACAAACTTAAACAAATGAGTTCCACACCAACAGGTTTATAAGCCATTCAAGATGCATAATAAACAGTTTTACAGGTAATTAGAGTGGAAGACTACACAGACATGACTAATAATGTCAGAAATAAATATATTCAGACTATATTTACACTAAGGGCTCTATCAGTGATTATTCTTCTTCTTCTCCCTACCAGATTGGTTTTATAAACTTTTTCCAACCAATGAACCTTATTCTATTAGCCTAACCTCATCACCACATAATTCCTCAACCATAGAAGACCAAAAGTATAGATGAAACTTAACCCCACATCTTTCCATCTACTATATGTGATAATGGTACCTTAATTTTGCACTGCATACTACTTTAAGCAGCAACAAAAATCTACAGCATTCAGCTCCAATATCCCGCAATGCGTTATCCAATCAGTCAAAATAACAAACCTGTTTGAAAGTTTAACCAATTGAACAGTTTTTCTAGTTTAGTTGAGCAGAATGAACCTTTTCTCAAACCCAATTAAGCATAAAACTGACCATTATATAACCAACTCCGAATGAAACTTCTCAAATAATTAAAAAAATTATAGTAAACCATAGGAAGCACCGATACTAGAGGTGTCCATGGGTTGGGTTGCACCGTGCCTAGTTGAGCTCTAACCCTATAAAAAGAGAATAATAGATTATCAGAAGACTTACTCTCTCAATTAGAGAAGTCCACGATATATAATAATTACAAGACTACAGCAAAACCCTAATGGTCCCCTTATTGCTAACGGGAGTATATACAGGTACTATATACATACATCTCATAATATCACTTACACTCCCCCTCAAACGGGAACATAGATGTCAATCATGTCTAACTCGTTACAAATATAATGAACTCGTGAACCCACTAATGACTTAGTAAAAATATCTGCGAGTTGTTCTGTTGTCTTCACATGACCCAATAATATAATACCCTTCTGACACTTTTCACGAACAAAATGATAGTCAACTTCAATATGTTTTGTCCTCTCGTGAAATATTGGGTTATTAGCAATGTGCATAGCTACCTGGTTATCACACCACAATCTTGTAGAGTCTGTCATAAGCATGCCAATCTTTCTAGGAGCTGTCGTGTCCATATAACCTCAGTAGTTGACATTCTCATGGCTCGGTACTCAACTTCAGCACTTGACCTCACTACAACGTCCTGTTTCTTGCTTCTCCAAGAAATCAAATTCCCTCCAAGAAATATAGAGTATCCTGAGGTCAATCGCCTATCACTAGGAGATCCCGCCCAATCTGCATCTGAATATCGTTCCGGGTTGAGGTGTCCATGATTCTTGAAAACCAGTCCTTTACCAGGATTAGGTTTCAAGTATCTCAATATACAAAGCACCGCATGCCAATAATTTGTTCTCGGAGACTCCATGAACTGACTCACCACACTTACCGCAAAGGCAATGTCTGGATGTGTCATGGTGGTGAGATAATTCAATTTTTTCACTAGCCGTCTACATCTGTCTGGATGAGAGAATAACTCACTATCATCGTCTTTGCCCAACTTTTGACCCGTATCCATATGAGTCGCACTGTCTCTGCTTCCCTGAAACCCTGCCTCAGATAGAATGTCAAACACATATTTTCGTTGGGAGAGAAAGATACCATCTTTCTTCTGTGCCACTTCCATGCCAAGAAAGTATTTTAGGGCCCCCAAATCTTTGGTTTGGAACTGGCTTTGTAGGAAGGTCTTCAGATTACTGATCCCAGTAGTGTCATCTCCTGTAATCACAATGTCATCAACATACACAACTAACATAAGAAATCCATATCCCGAGCGATGGTAAAAGATACTCGGATCTTTCCCACACTGGTGCAAGCCAAACGTCTGAGCCACCGAACTGAATCGACCAAACCAAGCCCGTGGTGACTGTTTAAGGCCATAAAGGGAGCGTTTGAGGCGACATGCTTTCCCAGTCTCCCCCTGAGCAACAAACCCCGGGGGTTGCTCCATGTAAACTTCCTCCTGTAGACCGCTATGTAAGAAAACATTCTTGACGTCGAGCTGATACAAGGGCCAACCGCGGGTAGCAACTAAAGAAATGATTAAGCGAATAGATGTCATCTTAGCCACGGGCGAGAAGGTATCAAAGTAATCCACGCCATAAGTTTGAGCATAAAACCTTGGCCACCAAGCTAGCCTTCAACCGAGCCAACGAACCATCAGGGTTGACCTTAATAATGTAGACCCACTTGCAGCCAATAGCGTGCTTATTGGGAGGAAAGGAAACGAGCTCCCAAGTCTGATTATATTCCAAAGCTGCCATTTCTTCTTCCATAACCCAGCGCCATCCAGAATCAGTGACTACCGCTTGTAATGTCCTGGGAAGAGACACATAATCTAGGGTGAAAATCAAGCACTTAGTAGAAGTAGAAAGCCCCTTATAGGATTGCACATAAAGAGGATTGTCACGACATTAGCGATAACTTTTACGGTGAGCAATAGGAGCAGTACTTACAGTCTCAGGTGAGGATGAGTTAGGTTCCGGCAACGGGATGACTGGCTCGGTAGAGGCTGCGGGAGTAGGCTCACCATCTTGTAGAGGTTCCGAACTAGGAGCTGGAGCCTGCACTTAAGTAGTACGATATAGCAAGAAATCAGCATCCATAGGGGATGGAGCAGGATTAGACTAGACAGAAGGCGGATAGTAAGGTTATGACTCGACGAAGGTAACGTCACGTGACACCACAAACCGACCAAAACTAGGAGAATAACACCGATATCACTTCTGAGTTCGTGAATACCCAAGGAAGAGACACTTCAAAACGCGAGCATCTAATTTTAAAATGGAGGGTTGAGTGTCACGAACATAATAGACACAATTAAAGACCCGAAGGGGAAGGAAAAAGAGATACCGATTGAGAAAAATGACGGAGTGTGGGGTCTGGCCTTGGAGAACAGTGGACGGCATCCGATTGATGAGGTAACAGGCCGTAAGTACAGCTTCACT
>JAOTRH010148411.1:0-13415 GCA_034768845.1 Heliamphora exappendiculata | reverse complement strand
TTGAATGACTTGTTCAAGAGCTTGTATGACTCGTTCAAGAATAATTAAATTGTATAGTCCAACTCAAGATAAATTAATAAGTACTCTTAAAATATGATGTGATATTATTTACATAATACTTTCGGCAAATAACATAGGCGATGCACACTATGTGCATCACTTTTATCTTCTACATACCTAATAGAGGTGGACTTAAATTGTTCTGTACAAAATATTTTTCGTTACATAATTAAATAAAAGTACAACGTAAGTAATGCCACATGGTACTTCAGAACTACAAAATAATTACTTCCAACTCAGAGAAGAGAGCCATTACATCTACTATGATATCCTGGTATCTCACATCGGAAAAGAATCTACTGTGATATCCTGGTATCCCACATCGAAAAAGAAAAGAAAGTTCCTGAGTTATAAAGGAAAAACCTTAAACCCTTACATTCAACGAGATCTTTTTTCAGGTGGAAAAAATCCTAGCAGAACTTCACAGTTAAGCGTGCTTGAGGTAGAGTAATACAAGGATAGATGATCCTTTCAGAAGAAAAAAATTGTGAGGGCTTTTACTCAAAACGGACAATATTGTTGCCATGCGAAGGGTTGGGATGTTATAGATGGTATTAGAGCCGACTCTCCTCACCTCTGAGTGTGGGCCCCTGCCGTCTCGCGTGACACGTGGGCGGGCTACTGAGTGCACGGGTTGATAAGGACTGGCAGGCTACTGCACGGGGACGTGCAGCTTTAAGGAGGGTGAATTGTGAGATACTGGTATCCCCCACCTGAAAGGGGGAGGGAGTTTTTGTGTTATAAAAGAAAAACCTTAAACCCTTCCATTTAACAAGGCATTTTCTCAGGTGGTAGAAACCCTAACAGAACTCCACACTTAAGCGTACTTGATCTGGAGTAATGCAAGAATATGTGACCCCCTAGGAAGAACAAAATTGTGAGGACTTTTGCCCGAAACAGACAATATTGTTGCCATGTGAAGGGTCGGGGTGTTACATCTATATGACTACACAACACATAAATATATATAATTTACTTATTTATTTTAAATTTGATAGACTATTTGATGAGCATTATAAGTGTAATTTTAAATGAATTAAGGCATCTAGTTCAAGCATTGACATAGCAAAATAAAATCTTTAAAATTGATATTATTATATATCATTAACTGTCCAAACAGTTTTAGTATTAAAAAACTAATGGAAAAGGCTTGTCGGTGCCCATTTGAGCACTTCTGAGTTGGCAAAAGGTTAATTAAAATTTACGTAAAAAGTATCAATATTTATTTGAAATATTGACTTATTTGCTTCTTCTTTTTTTTTTTTTACTTAAGTGAACTGTAATTTTCATTTATTATACTTTTTTCAATTCTTTACACAAATGAAAAAAGTTAAAAATTTTAACCAAGATATATAAAGGTTCAAAAAGACAAAAATAACCAATATGTCAGATTTTTTGTTTTTTTTTTCTTGATGAAACTTTTTTATCTTTTGATAAAAAAAAAACTTACTTTTCTAATCCTCACACCAAAATGATTCAAGAAAATATAAACATTTAACCAAAATTAGAAAAAAAAATTCAAATTTTCTCTTAAATTGGGTCCTTAATTATAACATCTGTATTTATTTGTTTGTTAATAGTGTCCACTAAGCACTGATTAGCACAACCCAATGATATTTACACTATACTTTTAAGTATCTGTTAATTTCACTTTTGTCTTTTAAGGTAGGCTGAACAGTTTTGCTTGATGTTCTTAGAAAAATATGAAATTCACACATTGAATATCTTTTTTTTTTTTTTGGAATTCTTTGTAACATACATCAGACATGTGCATAGCTTATTTTTTAAGGGTAAATTACACTGACCTTTCCTGAGGTTTCTGACAAAAATAGAAACTTTTCATGTGGTTTCAAAAATTGTAGTAATAACCCCTTAGATTTAATTTTAACATCAAAGATATCCCAACCGTAAAAATAAAATGTGTATACCATTACCATTGCTAATCAGCTCAAAATTTAACTGCAAAAGAAATTAAAAATTATATTTTCAATCGAATTCAAACAACAACAACGATGTCTTTGATTAAGAAATTGTGTTAAAATTGCAATGCCTAATTGGTCTGACAAATTTCATGTTTTTTAGGAGCCCCAAACTAGTTGATATCGTGAAATTTTTATTTATATTTGGTTATGTGTGGCCATGTTTGTTTGTAGATGCTACATTTTTGTTTTGTTTTGTTTTTGTTTTTGTTTTTTTTTTTCGCCACATGATTTTCTTTTGAATGTCTTAGTCTAAGTGATTTGGGTTACCCTCTTGGAATGACAGGAGCTAGATCTTGCAAAATAAATCTTATATTGGATAAGACTTGGCTACCATCTTCAAGTGGCACTCCATTTCCCACCGTCTTCAATTTTATTGTTCGCATTATCCATGGCTAAAAGTTCGCTATGTGCTTTTCTTAAAACAAGTGCAAGAATAATTATGCTTCTTTTGCGATTTTTGTCTTTCTTCGACAACTTTCAAACACTCTTAACAATTTTCAAACGCTCTATCATCAAACTATTTCTCATCAAAATAGAAAAAGTTTGTGTGCACTCTTCTGTCACATCCTTCAAAATGTCATGGCCACCATGATTATGCTCAATTACAAAGTTACTTATAATCTATTTTTTTTCATCTTTCCTTAAACGCATCATTGCTTTACATCCAATCATGGTCATAGAGCTACTTACAATATTCTTGTATTTTTTTTTCTTAACTTGGGCGATTATACCCTTCCCTACTACAAGTAAAGTTGACTACAATTAATGACTTGTCTTTGTTAGATAGTCAAGTATGACTTTTCGGATGCTAAAGCCCTTTCGCCTTGCATATGCATGATAACAAGTCATAGCATCTTTTAATTCATTAAAAACTATTACTTCACATAACTCTAGAGGACCATTATACAAAGATGATTCGGTATAGTGTTATGTATTATTTTTTTTCAAATTTGTATTATTTCAGTCACCACTTAATTCTGACTCAACAAATAATGCTTCTTTCACACAATTACCAAGCAATATGATATCAACTCCATCAATCGATCTTCTTGTCATATCAATTCTACAATACAAAATTAATAATTTTTAAATCATTGTACTCAGAAAAAAAAATGCAGTAACTTTAAAATTAATCTATTCAAATATGAAAATCATTTATTATATAGTTATATATGTTCAGTTATATTATATATGTTGTCTCCACAAAGTGCTATATTTTTTTACAGTCATTTTTTTATCGGACACGTTTCTCAAAGATACAATACATACACATATATATGAAGAGAGATTGAGACATCACTTTGAGGGAAAAAAAGTTACAATAGATTTTTTCTTCTTAAAAATGTACTTTTAGGCCCCATTTGGCAACCAAAGCTTTTTGGCTAAAAATGAAAAAGGCCAACATGATTCATTTAGTAAACAAAAAACAAAAAAAGCAAAAAGAAATTTTCTAAACCATGGTTCGCCGAAGAGTCTATTTGTTCTTTTTGCAAAATGCTACAGTGAGGTGGAGCAATTTGAGTGGTTGCTTGTAAATCCCTCTTTTCACAAAGCACCATGTAGAATTTAAATTCTTTTCGAATATGTTTGCTGCAAGCATTAAAGCAATAGATGGGAAAAGTGTGGATATCTAGGTGTATCTTGGCACGTGATATCTCAAGGTTCATGATCGTTCACTAGATCTTCACGTTATTTGTGATTGCTTCTTTCGAGATTCCATTGTCCCCATAAATTAGATTATCTATTGTGCAATTATGGTACAATCCACTTATTTATTGGTAAAAAATGAATAATAATTTTAAAGATGAATAATAACTCAATTTTTTAGCTTTTAAATGATACATTGTACCATAATTGCACAATAGAGAAACCAAACCCTTGCCCCTAATACCAACATGGGTTGGGCACCTCAGCTCGAGATCGAAAGACCCATGTGGTTCAAATGCTAGAGTAAGAAGTTCATCAATTGAGTTGCCTTCAAGACAACTTCACTTCATCAGTCATAGGAAGAAAGTGGCCTTACACTTAGAATTGGAGAGTTCGTACCATATATACCAATTGTTCGAGCAATCGATGGCTTTAAAGGTGGTATCATACTTACATACAATTGCAATTGGCATTTGTAGTCATATGATGCTCTTTCTCATCTATCATACTGACCATTTGCAATCCTATGTTATAGACTCCAAGGTCTGGGATCCTAATGGCTTGGCCAATAAAAAGGAGATATGCATCCTTGGTGATCTTAAAGATCTTAACGCTCCTCTTTAGCAACACCAATAAAGGAGGCAACTTCACCCCTCTAAGGATCATCATCTCAATAGAGCATAAGTTCTCTTATCTTCATACTTTCAGTTTGCTCTCCACTGTCGCCGCCACTGTCTGTCTAAGGATGTCTGAGTTTTTGCCTCCTACACCTTTAGCGGTGTTCAGACCAGTATGGTGCACTTAATCTTTATAACTTCATTCATTCCAAAATACCTTCACCTACAAAAGGCAAATAGCCTCTTTGAACACTACTTGTTAGGTCTGTAGAGTCTAATGGGTTAGGGATTTGGCCCATGACTCAACTTGTTCTAAAGGTGCCATAATTTAAATTGCATTATACTTTGTGACATTTAGTCCATGGTACGAAAGATTGGTCCAATAGACTCAACTTCTGGGTGAACCATTTAAGTTTTGTATTTTATGATTAATTTCGTTATTATTTTAACTATTTTGTTATTGTAGTTGTTTTCTATTTTATGTCATAACACTACTACCTCCACTTATAAAAGAGTATCTATTGTTTCATTTCGTGTGATGCCATAGATGGGAAGGAGAAGATTGCCAAGGAAATACTTGAGGCAATAGACGAGGAAAACAAGGAGGTGGTGTACAAGGTTATTGGAGGAGATCTGATGGAGCTGTACAAGGTATTTAAACTCATCGTCCGCGTGCATACCAAAGGTGAAAACAGCCTTGTGACGTGGACTTTTGATTACGAGAAGCTGAGTGAGGGCGTTGAAGATCCAAACACCTTGATGGACTTCTGTATTGATGTCACCAAAGACATTGAGACCTACCATCTCCACGCACGGAGTTAGTTAATTAAGTACTTGTGTTGTGTGATCAAAATAATACCACCTAATGACATGTATGTGTTAATGATATTGGGTGTGGCGAAGTCAAACTTCTACTTGTGCCAAAAAATCATTTAATGTTAAAGTTGCAACCTTGTGTGTAATAAGAATAAAAAAATTATCCTTTGTATGAATATATTTTTATGAAAAAATATCATCTGCATGGTACTTCAAATATATAAAAAAAAGTTTAATATACACTAAGAATTTGGTATACCGGATGGAATTGGATAAGATAGAAAGGATAAGTAATGAATGTTGTGGGTCCCAAATGTTTTTTTTTTCAATATCTGTGTATTATCAAATGGATTATGTGTACAATGAGAAAATTGGTTCATATTTGGTTAGAGTGAAGTAAATAATAGAATAAGAGTTGTAGAATTATTTTTGACCGCTGAACAAAGACGAAAGATAATATGGAGTTTGGTATTAATAATACCAAAAGAATTTGGTATTATTAATATCATAAATGGGTTATTACTAATTCCCTATTTTTTGGATTATTAATCTCAATTTCGCGATACAAATGCGGGATTAGTTATTCCATGAGACAAAAATTGATTTGTGGGTTCCACATATTTTTTAATCCAATCTAGCCAAAAGTAATCTTTGACCCAAATATGCCCTAAGTGGGTTGTTTTTGTTTTTCCTTTATCTAGCAAAAGTGATCCTGCCTTTTTTTTTATCAGCAAAAAAGAACTATACTTATGAACCCACAAGTCCCAAGCATGGATAGCATCTAAAAGAGCAAAACTCACCATAGATGACTTACACATGCATCAAGTTAGGCATTACAATTGTATTGGCTAGCAATGTGAGATCCTGAACTTTTTTTTTTTTTTTGACATTTTTCGACGTGTATTTTTCGTTTTTGATTTTGTATGTTTAAATGCTTTTCATGCATGATCGGGGTTAGAAGTGCATGCGGGGCAGGTTCCTAGGGCCATGAGATGTTACAGTGCGAATTTCAAAAAATTTCAAAAAAAAGATATTTTGGAGGCTTATAAAAATATCTGGAGTTAGATATTTTCAAAATATATTTTTCAAAATTTCTCCAGTAAGTTTTCATTTTTTTTTTCTGCCTTCTCTCTAAGTTCTCGAGGACCCAGGGCACGATTTTCAACGATCTAACAGCGGATCCTTGTTATTGGCACGGTGGGCTACGCGTTCATCCGGACAGAATTTTATTCTGGCGAAGCTCAGTTTTGCACGTGGTTCGCGGTGTCGAGTTTTTAACTCACTGAGGTAAGATTCTAGACCCTACTGCTAGTGAGTTTGTTTCAAGTTTTTAACTCACTGTCGAGTTTGTTTCGGCGATTTCGGTGGATGAAATCGGGTGTCGGGTGTTTCTTTCGTGATTTTGAGGTTAGGCATGGGTGTGTGTATGTCCGAGGGTGTCGGATGGGAGTTTGGAGGCGTTGACTCGAGGTTTGGAAGGCTAAACCCATAGCTCAAAAACTTGTTTCGCCTCAGTTCAGTCGACTGGACCGTGAGGGTCAGTCGACTGGATCTTAGTTCTTGGGTTCGGTCGACTAGACCGTGGGGTTAGTCGACTGGACAATGTATTTAGGCATTTTTGGGTCTTTCCAGTGTGTTGTTCAGTTGGCTGGGGGTTGGGGTCCAGTCGACTGAACCTGGACAGTGTTGTGTTTATGGTTTTGGTTGGTTTCTTGGTTTCCAATTGATTTTCAATGGTATTAGGTTAATTGATTATGGGGTTAGTCAATCGAAATACTATTGAATGCCTTTTGGGGTTCGATTGGTCGGGTTGTGGCTTTGGGAGTCGTGTCGTGGCTTCGGGTGTTTTTGTGGTGCCGTCCTCGAGTGTGACGTGCATGGTTGGTTTCGAGTGTTGTGGCACGGTGGTTTGCGTGTTAGTTATGTGCGAGACGTGTGGATCCGTGGTTTGGTTTCAAGGTGGGTTCGGTAAGAAACGTTCTGTGGGAGGTTCAGGTGTTGGCCTCCGAGTTAGGCGTTGGTTGTCCCAGTGTGTGGACGGGTCGTTCGGGTGAGTGGATGTCGGTTTGTTTTGATGGGTGGTGTCGTAATGTATTGTTATACATCGTTATGTATATTTATAACTGTTTATTTATGTACAGATTATGAAAGTGAATTACATATTTTGGTATCGTTACGTGTACTGTAGTTGCATGCTTTAAAACTCAGAAGTTTTATAAGCATGGTTATGTGAAATATGAGGAATGGATGCATATGATGCATGTTGCATGAGTTGCAAGTGTTATGTGAGTCGCGTGTGTAGCAAGTGGCGTGGTTTGTGAAACATAGTGATAGTACATGATTTTATGCATTTAAATCCTGGTTAGGTTATGCATGGATGTATGGAATGAGATAGATGAACTTGTGGTTCTGAAAATGTTAGCCCTGGCTGACGGTGTATTCGATAGGGGTGCGGTCCCTCGGTGAAAGTTCGTAAAGGTGTGTTGACGGGGGCTGCGGTCATTCGGTGAAAGTCCATAAAAGTATATTTGGTAAGGCTGCGGTCCTTCGATTAATGTCCGTAAAGGTGCACTCAGTAGGGCTGAGGTCCTTCGGTTAGAGTCCGTAAAGGTGCATTGACGGGGGCTGCGGTCCATCGGTGAAAATTTGAGAAGATACATGGATTGCATGAACTGCATTGTGGGACGGATAGACCAGTTTTCAAATTATTTTTAAGAGTCGTGTGAATCGCGATCTAAAAATCCTCTTTCAACTGTTTTCAGAACTCTTGTGAGTAAGTCAAATAATGGTTTGTATCCTCGCTTTCCCATTTGCATGTGAAATTTGTTTTAAAGGCTTGAAAAAGAGTCTAAAGCTGCACATTATTTTCCTAACATGCTTAGCTTATACTGCATGCCTTTCTAGTTTCTGTTGAGCTTTAGCTCACGGTGTGAGATTTATTTTTCTTTAGGTACTGGTCACGCAGGTTGTTCTGGGGTTGGCTGGAGAGGCAGAAGAGCTGTAGTCTTCCTTTTTGTTCTTTCTGTTACATGTATGTTGTAATATATTTTTTCAGTGTTGGAACCATATAATGTATGCCGTTTAGCGATTATATATAATGCTTGTATGATTTTATATTAAGAGTGTATTCTCGGGTTAGTTATTTGTGAGTGTTTCACGTGATCCGAAATTTGAGGCGTGACAAGTAAGATGCCAGCCAAAAGAGCAAAACCAAATAATAAACAATAGAATGACAGTAACCATAACAAATCATAGCACAAACACTTGAAGCAAAGCTTAAAGTTTCATCAAAAGCACAAAATTGTCCCAACCCTGCAAATATGTTATATCCTAATCATTTTTCACCAAGTCCTTAATAGCTTCTATGAACCTAACAAAATCAAACCTGCAATTACTCATAAATATCCTCTTTTTTGGGATGAAGACATCCACCATATGTCCACAAGGACTAAAATTACCTCCTAACCACTCTTAATGTATCAGGTCTAGCAAGTTGTTCGCAAAGATTATGAAGGAGCTCTTACTTGCCTCATCATCTTCTCAAAACATCTTTCACTACAACTATTGATCCGCTTGGTTATTATGTAAAACTGGGGTGAATTGATAAATTTATCTCTATGATCAGTTCCACTTGAGGGTGTTGTGTCACTGAGAGCATGGATAGAAAAAGATATCTTTTATGATTAGTTATAAGGGCGTTTGTGTGCAAAGCCTATGTGCATATTCTTAAAGAAAAGAGGTCAAAACTTGATGGGAAGTTAAAAAAATGTACATTTTTTGGTGCAGAGTCTATGTGCATGTTCCTACAGACTTTAGGATCTTGTTGACAAGAAAATCATCAGAAGCACATGTGTTATTTTCTTTAAGGATGAAATCAACGAAGACATTGACAGAAAAAAGAAACCAGTTACGTAAATAGACTATCCAATTGATACGGATCTAGTACTATCCTTGCAATGCATAATGATGGCCGGAGAGACTCATATGATAGTGCAGATGTTTATGAGGATACGTCTACAGTTGAGGGTGTAGTCCTAGAAGAGCAGACATAGAGGATTCACACTGATCCTCCATTAGAGTCACAGTTGAGAAGGTTTACCAAGGACCGTAAGGCCTCTAGAAGATATTCACCTACCGAATATCTGATATTCACAAATGAAGGAAAGCCAGGTTGCTATCAGGAATCAATTGAACACAGGCAGAAGGAGTTGATGAAAGTCATACAAGAAATGATAAATTCATGCATGAGAATCACACATATGATATAGTAAAGCTATCCAAAGGCAATAGAGCACTCAAGGATAAATGGGTGTACCGATTGAATGCTGAAGTCCAAAACTCATAACCAAGGTACAAAGCAAGAATAGTCGCGAAGGGGTTCGATCAGAAAAGGGCGTTACAATTGAAGAAGATCCATATTGACTAGAACGACAGAAAACTAAGTCACATACAATAGTCACTTTTTGTGTCAAAATATTTTTTCGGGTATCTAGGACACTTTTCTGCTTCTTTTTAGCCGAAAAAATTCTATTCTGCTAAAATCTTTTCAACTTTTCATCATTTATCAAGTGACAACACATTAGTCTACTAGGTTATAATTATGAGATTAACCTCTAACCTATTCTAATTAATTATCAAATAAGTCCTTATAAATTACACATCAAGTTCTCTCTCAAGCCTATAAATAGAAAGCCATTCCTACTCATTTCTCACACAAATTTTCAACCAAGAGTGGAGTTTTAGAGAGAGAGTGTCGTCAAGAAAGAAGAAGACGAAGAAGAAGAAGAAAGAAAGAAAGAAATAAATAAATAAATAAAGAAGAAGGAAAAAAATGAAGGAAGAAAGTCTAAGCTAAAGCTAAGTTCTTTATCTTTGATCAAGACCATCCAGGTAAGAACCCCTACAACTCATCTTAATATTCTCTTCTAACCTCTCTCTACAACAAATAATATTATCTATATAGCTATAAACAAGATTAGAAACAAGAAGGTCTAAAAAGAATCAAATAAAAGATAACTTAGTTGTTGTGCGTGGAATAACGTCTTGTATTTTGTTTTCTTTTTATGAGTTAAACAAGAGTGTTATGTGAATATTAGAGCCTCTGGAATACACTGATTTTAGAGCTTAAATGTCATGAATGGACCCATTATATAAGTTAAACAAGAATGGGAACAAGTTTACCACAAAAAAAAAAAAGAAAAAGCCCTCTTCTTCCCCCTACCTGAATTTTTTTGGTGAACCAAACAGTGTCTTTTTTAAAACCTATTTTTACTAGAACTTAGCATGTGTGATTTTTGGTAGAACCCAAAATGATGTCTAAGTGCCCAAAACATAATTTTTGCGCTTTTACGCAAAAATGAGCATAAAAATAGCCCACTATTTTGATTTTTATAAAATTTTAGAAATATCCCCCCAAGTCAACTTTTATGTCCAGAGCTAGATGTTTGAGTTATCTTTCATTCAAAATTTATTTTAAGTGATTTGACCGTATGATTTTTCCTAAAATTTGATTTTACCAAACATTATTATTTTTGGACCTATTATGTTCAATAAATTTTTACCCCTATCTAAAAGAACCTTTCAGCTTAGTTTTCTTCTTAAGAAATGTTCCTAATACGTGTATCTAGCACCCAGTAAAATTTCATAATAAACAAATATCGTTTAGTATGGTAAATGAATTTTACAATCAGAACCAAAGATGCTAAATTTTTAGAAAAGTTGATTAGTGTTACTTAAGTGTGTGAAAGGTTGTGTTATGTTTATATCTTGCCATGAATGAGACTTTTTGATGTTAATCTAGTACTCAAAGTATGTTTAAAAGTAGTTAGACACCTTGTGTTGAAAGCATGATTAGTGGACCAAGTACACATATAGGAGACCAAATGATGAACAACGAACGAAATTTATTCTTCGAAACAAACTTAGGTTTTCGACATGGGTTGGGGTTTGAATATTTTACTCGAGGTGAGGGGTGGGTTCATTACGGCACTTAGCCAAGTACATGTAGTACTGGGCGGGAAGAGTAATGTTGCGGGGATAGGCTTACGACGGCATGAGTTTATGGGAGCGTAAATAGTACCAATGGAGTGAGCGCTCGTTGCGAAAACGTAGTAACAAACGTGGGATGGGTCTTCATACAACAAAACTACTATGAAATTCATATTGTGATTCAGAATGCGAGTGTGGTGCTCGGTGTTGAGGTTGGGCCCGTGTACGTCATAAGCCATGTTATGTCTTGAACCATGCCTTTTCTTATGTCGACCTTGAGAGATGTCTACTGTAAACTACACATTACAGCACTTAGCTGGGTACTCGTAATACTGGACGGGAAGAGTAATATTGCGGGGATAGGTTTACGGGATCATGAGTGTATGGGAGTGTAATGGTACCGAGAAGATGAGTACTAGTTGTGGTAACGTGGCAATAAGTGTGTTGTGGGTTCTCTGGTGAGAACCGAGAGAAAAACTATTCTTTGAGAATGTAAATTTTTGGTATTGTGTACATCGAAAGCATAGTGAGTTAGGTTGAACCATTACATTGGTTAGTGTATAGTTGAAAACGAGAATTTTGGTACTGTGAACAATAAGAACATAGTGAGCTAGGTTGAACCTTTGCATTGGCTAGGGCATATAATTGTATATCTCTTGTGTGTATATTGTTGTGTATTAGTGCGTTATGAGTAGATTAGTTGGGTTATAGTTGTTTCTCTGAGCGTGTAGCTCGTGGTATTTAAATACTAGGTGAAGAAAAAAATATACAAGGCAATCCTAACTGAGGAGGAGGAGCCTTAGCCTCTGCTCAACGTAGAAGAAGAAACTGTGGAAGAATTCCTGAATTAGTTTAGACATGTAATATTTTAATTTCAAGACTTGGAAGCACTTTTTGTAATATTAAAAATTCTCTTTTGATATATTAAAGTCTCCCTCCGTTTGACTTACTATTTTGAGTTGAATTAATTACTTATAAGTGAAGTGGATAGTTTAAAGAAAAAATATATATACATATATGGCATTTTTCACAAGTAATTAAAGAAAACGTCTTCTAATGATGTATCCAAAAATCAGGCCGTTACATTATTTACTATTTAAGTATCTACTATATCTTATTTATACTCCATTATAACACTGGCCGTCAGTACGCATATACATATATAACATATCGTCTCTTAGGGTTTCTATGTATTGTGAGAACAAAAGAAAAAGAAAAGTAGCAAGATAGGCTTTAGAATAAGAAGGATCAGAGAATAGAGTGTGAGCTCACATGTATATCATATCGTCACATTATTGTTGCTTGTTCTACGCCGTGTTTGATTTAATTCATGTGCACCATCATTGCTTGTTAGAATTTCGATCCCTTCAATATGTAACTGATAAATGTATCAGTTACTAATCTACAACACAATTGTTAAGATATTGGCTTGTTTTTTAGTTTTTTTCAAAATATGTCATTGATTTCACATTTATTAGTTACGAATAGATAGATTTTAAATCCTAAATCTTAACAACTTAAGTAGAATATGGAATAGTAAAACCCTAAATCTATCGTCGACTCACAGCTTTGTCTGTGTCTTCTTGCTCGAGCATCAACCGATCATCCTTAATTCGTGAAAAGGGAGTTTCGCGGTGGTATGAACTCGTGACTGGATTTCTATTGGATAGAATCGGCAAGACATTTGGGTTATTTGGTATCAACGCGATATTCAGGAACATGTGTGTTAGTTTGAAAAGATTTGAGATGATTTGCATGAAGATTTCAAAAGTTTCAAAGTTGCAAGTACTGCATTCAAGGGGTAGTTTAGGGTATTAAAATTGTCTTATGATTAATCCCATTAAAATTTTTTAATGGGATTAAAACTTGCTTTACTACTAGAAAAAGAACCTAATCCACAATTTCTCATTAAAAAGGCAAAGGAGATCTTGAAAATCTCATATATCTTTCAATATTACCAAATTGATATCAATAGAAATTAAGTAATATATATGCATGATTTGCAAAATCTTGTAAATCATTTTATATTAGTCTAGACTCGCGACTTAGTTTTGTTTGCCATCACTAGAAAATAGGGTTAAGTTCTTAATTAGATTAAAGACTCTTCAAGATCTATTAAGACCCCATTTTGTGAATTTGAGATGGGTTTGTATCAATTATTCAAATTATTAATCTCGTAGACTTGCACACCAAAAAAAAAAATCAGTTATGCAAAAATTTTAACTTCATGAAATATCAATAGATATATGAACATATCATATTTTGACTTACAAAATAGATGATTTTTGCTTAAAATTGACTACTT
>JAOTRH010148390.1:0-13417 GCA_034768845.1 Heliamphora exappendiculata | reverse complement strand
GAATTTAGAAAGCCGAATTATGAGGTAATTATTTATTTTTATGTTTTAATTTTTTTGTCATTACTTATTACTTATTTTATGTTGTGATTATTTAATTTATTTGTTTATGTTTATCCATGTGCCTTTTTCTCACACAAAAGAAGTTTTGTCTGATATTCTTATAGATTGCATGCTTGATGGAATGTTGATAGAAAGTTATTGACTGTTATTTTGGATAATTGTTCTACAAATGATGGTATGATTAAGATTATTTTGGATAAATTGCAACGTAGTTCACTTATTTTAGATGGATAATTGTTGCATATGCGTTATGTTGTCCATATTCTTAATTTAATTGTTCAAGATGGTTTGCATGTCATCGGTGAAGGAATTGAAAGAGTTCAGGATAGTGTTGTTTTTTGGATTGCGTCACCTAAAAGAAAGAAAAAATTTGTAGAAATCGCCCAACATTTGAGTGTTTCATGCACTAAAGAGTTGGTTCTAGATTATAAGACACGTTAGAATTCTACATATTTGATGCTTTCTACTGCTTTGATTTATAAAGATGTCTTTTTTCTTTTGAAAGAAGGTGATTCGTCCTACGATTGCATGCCAAGTGAGAATAATTGGGAGATTGCAAAAGATATTTGTGGGAGGTTAGAGATTTTTTATAATGCGACTACGGTATTTTTCGGTACTACCTACCCTACGATTAACATATATTTTTCCAACATATGTGAATTAAAAATTGCTTTGTCTCAATAGATCACTTGTTCGAATGAGTTGATTAGAAAAATGGCATCAAGTATGTTGAAAAAATTTGAAAAGTATTGGAATGCAGTTCATGGCATCATGGGTGTTACCGCGATTTTAGATCCAAGGTATAAGATGAAGTTGTTGGAATGTTTTTTTCCTATGATTTATGGTGAGAGGGCTTTTGATGAAATTGACAAGATTAGGGATATTTGTTACAACTTGCTTGAGGAATACAACTCTAAGAAAAAGGATAAAGGGTCAAGTAATGATAGTTCTTCATATCAGAATGTGGTAGAAGGTCCTCAATTTGGGATAAAAGACTCTCTCTTTAGTTTTGATATATTTGTTAGTTGTAATAGAGTAAGAGCCAATATTAAGATGGAGTTGGATCATTACATTGAGGATGGAATGTTACCAAGAACTCATGACTTTGATATTTTAGATTGGTGGAGAACAAATGGACTAAAGTATCTGATTTTGCAATGCATTGCAAGGGATGTTTTGGTTATTCCAGTTTCAACTGTTGGTTCAGAATTTGCCTTTAACACTAGTGGGAGATTGTTGACTCTACACCGTAGCCGACTTCATCTAAAGACAGTGGAGGCATTGATGTGTACACAAAATTGGTTATGGAGAAAAATTAAAGGTAACTAAATAATTTATTTATTTAATCGTTGAAATAAAGTTTAAATTTTATTTGTTGTAAGTTATTGATTATTTTTAAAATTGTTTGTAGGTTCCTCAACTATGGTGGAAAGTAGCTGTGATATCCTGGTATCCCACATCGGAAAGGGAGAGGGAGTTCCTAGGCTATAAAAGAACAATCTTGGACCCTTACATTTAACGATACCTTTTTCCAAGTGGTAGAGACCATAGCAGAACTCCGCAGTTAAACGTGCTTAAGTGGAAGCAATGCAATGATGGGTAACCCACTGGAAAGAACAAAATCGTGAGGGCTTTGTCCAAAGCGGATAATATCGTTGCCATGTGAAGGGTCGGGGTGTTAAAAATAGTATCAGAGCCGACTCTCCTCATTTCTGAGTGTGAGCCCCTGTCGTCTCACGTGACACGTGGGCGGGCTACTGAGTGGGCGGGTCAATAAGAACTGGAAGACTACTGCACGGGGACGTGCAGTCCTAAGGGTTGTGAATTGTGATATCCTGGTATCCTACATCGAAAATGGAGAGAGAGTTCCTGAGTTATAAAAGAAAAATCTTAGACCCTTACATTCAACGATGCCTTTTTCCAAGTAGTAGAGACCCTAGCAGAACTCCGCAGTTAAGCGTGCTTGAATGGGAGCAATGCAAGGATGGGTGACCCACTGAGAAGAACAAAATCGTGAGAGTTTTGCCCAAAGCAGACAATATCGTTGCCATGTGAAGGGTCGGGGTGTTAAAGTAGCACAATTCAATTAATTCTAGATGACTATGATGATCATGGAGAAGAAAATGTTGCAGGAAGTGATGAATAGCTTAGATTTTATAATTTCTTACATGATGATTTTTGGGTTTGTAAACTTTAATAATTGAAATTAGTTTGTTCCAAGTATAAATTTGAGAATTGAGATTTTATTTGTTGTAGGTTATTGATTATTATTTTTAATTGTTGTAGGTTCCTCAACTAAGGTGGAAGGTAACACAATGACTATGATGATCAAGGAGAGGAAAATGTTACAGAAAGTAATGATTATGAATAGTTTAGATTTCATAATTGTCATTTGATTATTTTTGGGTTTGTAAATTTTAACATTTGAAAGTTTGTTCCAACTTCCAAGTATGTGTTGTAAGCTTAAATGCTGGATTTGGTTTCAAATATTTATTATTGGGTTGGTTTTATATTTTTTTAATGTTTTGAATGAGATATATTTATTTTTATTTCTTATAATTTGTTTTATATTAAAATGATAAAATTCTTATAAATATTTTTAATATTTTTCATATTTTAAACTGCATAGCAAAAATGTGATAGCATATTCGGGTTATCCGCAAATTTCGGGTTACCCGATGATATGGGTGCGGGGTAAAAAAATCCTACTCGATGTGGGAGTGAGGGTGGGGGTGGGGGTGGAGGCGGGGTGCGGGGCAAGGGCGGATTATGCATTCCTCGCAAAAAACCCTCCCTGTGGCCATTCCTAAGGAAGACCTCATAAAAGGTGAACCAGCAGAGGAATTAAAAGAGATCTGTGTAGACGGATTTGATTAAACAAAAATGCTCAAGGTCAAAACTCAGCTAGCAGAAGGCGTGAAGAAATTTTTGAAAGTGTTCCTCATACAGCACATATGTTTTTGCAAGGGCACACTGAGATATGCTCGAAATCAACCCAGCTATAATGGTCCATCGACTAAACGTGGATCCTAAAATGAGGATATGAATGAGGTACACTCTATTCTAGGTAGTGTAATCTTTAAAGCCTTTACATTAATCTAGCTAGTATTCATGATGTGGGGACCCAGTCTCTTTTTATTTTGAGAATTAATTAAAGCTCGTTTTGAGACATTCGGTGGTATATAAAAAAATAATTAATTGTACAAAAGAATTGAAATTTAATCATGACAATGATGGATGATAATATCGGTATGCTTGGTAATGCATGAAAACTATTGTTGTAGGTTGTTTGGGTGAATTTTGAGGCATTTAGCGTATGATTTGATTCATTTATATAGTTTTGGTTTGGGGCCCCTTACAGTGCTGCCCGCTCGAGCGGCCTGGAGCCCTCTTGAGCAGATTAGTGGTAGATAGTTCTAGTAAGTGGGGACCGCTCGAGCGAACCTTTATTTGCTTGAGCGGACTGTTGGCGAGCAGACTTTTAATTCGTGAGCTAGGTTTTTTCTCTCATTCTTTTCTTTCCTCTTTCTCTCTAGAATAGAAGTTGAGAGCTAGGGTTTGGGTTGGAGGGTTCTTGGAGCTCCCTTTGCTCCTCTTGGTGGTGATCCCTTGCTCTCCTCTCGGTGAAATACCCGTTGGAGGCTCAAGTTTGGTATTGGAGGCTTCTTCTCACCCTTTTGATTGGAGATTCTTACGATTGGAGCTTACTGGGGTGGTTGGCTTAGTACTAGAGTTTCATAATTGTAAGATCTATGACTATTGTTGATCAATATATGTACACGAGTTGTATATTCATTGGATTTACTTAAAAGTATGCGAAATTTATATTTTTGGAACCCTAGGTTAGGGTTTGAGGTTAAACATGTTAAATCATGAGTTTATGGATGATTTGTGTTAAATCTATCATATTTGTATCGTTGGAGACTGTTGATTTTGTGAAATGAAAAGTTAGGGTTTGGTTTGGGTTAAAACCTTGAAAATTGGGGGGTTTTGGGTTGGTGTACTCAAATACCAAAATCGATTGAAATTTTGATAAATTTAGGATTGTGTTAACCTTGTAGTGTATAAATTTCGTGAATTTTGAAAAATAAAATGTGAAAAACAATGAAATGGTGGGTTGGGATTCATGAATAAATCATGCGAATTCTTGTAAAATATAAGAACCATGAGATGCTTATTGGGGTTTTGAGCTAATTTAACCCGAATGTATGACATGTGAAATTGAAAATTTATTAATGATGTTAATCCAAAGTGTGTGGGTTTGACGAAAAGAATCATGATTGGGTTGGACTGGTGTGCGGAATTTGAAAAATTGTGATGGTTAAAATTATTCCCTTTGTATAGTGATCTCGAACTGGTTTATAATGTATGCCCTCCTTTTAGATGGTGATTTCGAAATGAGTTATAATATGTGTTCTCCCTTCATATGGTGATCCCAAAGCGAGTTATAGTATATGCCCACCCTTCGGATGGTGATCTTGAAGTGGTTTTGGATGAGTACCCCACCCTTTGGATGGTGATCCCGAAGTGGGTTATAATATGTGTCCTCCATTCGGATGGTGATCCCGAAGCGAGTTATAGTGTATGCCCTCCCTTCGGATGATGATTCTGAAGTGATTTTGGATGAGTATCCCACCCTTCGGATGGTGAGCCCGAAAAGGTAAATGATTATTGCGAGGATAATAGTTAATGAGAAATGGGTGATACCTCGAGTTGGGTGAGGTTAGAAAGTGTCAGGAGATATGCGTATATGTACGCGTGTATGGTATGAGTATTGAATTTGTGAACACCTGAAATGATGTGAAAATGATAAAATGATAAGAAGGTTAAATCTATGGTTTTAATATGAGAAAACCTGGTTAGGTGAACGAAAATTCATTAAAAATGGAGATTAGTTTTTGAATAAAACAACGTGGTGCATTTCATATAACCATTCTCACATGTCATGTATTTGTTCATTTTTAGTCTATTTTTTATAAGCCTCGGCTGATGTTATTTAAATATATTTCAGGTAAAAAAGAGAAACATGAAATCAAATGCAAAGAATGGTCATGGTGAATTCTTGGATTTCTTTTGATTAGAACGTATAGTGTTATTGTAATTATTTTCTTTTGGAATTATAATGTTCACTTTTAATCTCATGTTACGTTGTAAGTGTAAGTTGAGGTTTGGTGGAGCTCGTTTTGTAAGGTCCTAAGGTTATGTACTCATGACTTGTATGCATGTAAGATCGCCAAGTTATTTCTTCAGATTTATGCCTTGATTTCTCTTATGAAATTCTATGGTTTAAAATATTAGTTTTTAAGTTTTTGAGATATGGGATATGATTCCAAAATTAATTGTATAGCTTTAACTTCAAGTTTTGAATTACGAAAATTATGTTTAAAAGATAAGAAATTTTTAGTGTTTTTTCAACACTTAGAAATTTTTTTAGGATTTTGGTCAGTTTACTTTCGGGTGCCTTACCACTTGAGTGGTGTGGAGTCCGCTTAAGCGGATTTCGCTGGGTGAAACATTTTGAAAATTTATTTTAAAAAGGAGGTTTGTTGAGTATCTTTTGGACATCTTTTATGGTATAAATGGGTATTTTTTTGGGGGGGCTGATTTTACTGTTTAAAAAGCTCTTTTTTACATAGATTTTGTGGGAAAATTGTAAGCTTAGGTTTCTTTTCCTCTTACATATATAACAGAGTTTTATTGTTACGAAATTAAGACGTTACACATGACCTAATTTTTTTATCATCATATATATGATCTAGATTGGTTCTTTTATTCAAAAAATCTTCAAATATATTGTTGAACACCATCATCATTGGCTATGGAAACAGTCTTTGGATACAGAGAGATCGAAGTGGAAGCTTCGTGGTTGCTAGGCTATCGAATCAAGAAGGCTTATAGGGTTAGTTCCACCACCTAAGCATCGACGCCTTGTAATTTCTTGATTTGGTATTGAAAATTGTTGGTTGGTTGGACTATGGTTTTAATCCCGTGAGATATTTTTCTCATAAAGTTTTCACGTAAATTTGGTGTATTCTTATTTTTGTTATTTATTGTAACTTCTTTTGGTTATTGGTTACTAACTCCGTTTTATAGGTTCAATGAGGAAGAAAAACAAGTTTTCTTATGTCTATTTGACCAAAAACTGCTATTATATTTTTTTTATATGCCAAACTTATTTATCAAGTTCCACTGAAGTAGAAAGAGATGTTGCAATATTCTTTACTCAAACACAGTCATGCTGCCCAGTTTATTCTCCCAGTTGGCGTGTGGTGTTTTCCATGGCATTCATTTTCTCCCTTTTCTCAACTAAACCAGAAGCAGCCAGCGTTGCTGCTTTTTGGGCCCTTCAAGAGGCCGAGAATGTAGCTATTTAGAGGGTGATTCTCAAATGGTGCTTAAGCTTGTCAAAACAATAAATTTGGGTGTAACTCATCTATTGTAGCGTTAGCAGTGTTTAATTAGTTTCATGTGGAATGCTCATTTGTTTTTTTATCAGCAAAATTTTTTTATTATATATCTACTACCTAAACAAGAACAACTTTAGCCTTACAACTCCAACGGGGCAATACTAAAGCACAAACAAGATACAATTGATTAGAAGTTATTCCAAGAGAAGGTGCACTGAACAAAAAAAGAACATAATCAAAATCCACTTACTTACACCATCAGATTGACATAGAGATCTTGCTGAAAGCTGCCACTGCCATCTCCTCCTTGAGCCTCAACCCTACTTGTGAAGGGTTCAAACTCATTGAAAACTCCTTTTGAATCGCAAAATCAGCAAATTTAGCTGTTCATGTGAAGTGGCAACATGGGATTTCAAAAATTGATTCTCATGGTCTTTCCTTCCTCTCCATCTTTCTCATCATGCACAAGAAAAGCTCCAGTAAGATTTAAAGACTAGTGTTAGGCCCAAGTAATGTTCTTCCTATCAGTTTCTTTCTTCTTCGTTTTTTCTTTTCTTGTTTGCTATCTCTCCTTTCTCTTACGTTTTACCCAACAAAAAGAGAAGACAATACTGCCTTGGAACCTTTATTCGTACTATCTAGAAGAGTCACTACTCCTCTACATATACATGCCTCTTCAAACGAAACTCTTGTAAGATCATAATTGATTCTAATATCATTACAACGATCCAAATAACTAGTGATCCTCATGTTTTATTAAACTCTAGACTTATTTCTCATGTTTTACCAATGTGAAATGAGATGCCATAACAATGGTTAAAGCGAATCTTTTGTGGCCCGCTTTAACCATTAAAACTAAATAAAATTTCTCAATAAATTAAGTATGGTCTTCATTTTCTAAATGGCACCAAGCCACTACTCTGTATTATACTAGGGCCATTGGATTAAAACATAAACTTCACATCAGTCTAGGTGAATTGTATAATAGATTACGCCCAGCATGGTACGTACAATAAAACCACATAGGCCTATATTTTGAAATGTGATCAAACAGATGTGAGTTCCCAACTGCACAATAATGAATTCAATCGTTATTACCGACATGTCATTTGATTGTCTGTTCAAAACTATTAAATATTTTTTTCTTTTATTCATGTAATTATCCTAATTTGGGATGAAGGTGTTGTTTTGTAGACTAATGAGATTTGTTCTTATATATATTTTTTCCTGTTAGTTTTGATGAAAAGAGTTTAAACAAATAATATTTTTTGATTAAAAGATAAAGAAATTCACTAAATAAAAAAATAAGAAAAAATAATTTGATTTATAAACTTATTTTTAGCTCTATTTTTTTAAACTTTATTCGTCTGCAAATCAAATCTTTTAACTCTTTGAAAAGATTTGATTTGTCTCGATCGATCAGAGTAGTTAAAAAGTTATTTTTTTTACGGAAATATAAAAAGATCATGAAATTAATACAAAAATAAACACCATAATATGAACAAATAATCTACTACCCCAAACAAGACCTTACAACATCAGTTTTTCTTTTTTCTTTTTTTGGGGGTGGGGGTGGGGGTGGGGGTTAAAGAGATACCAACTAAATTGATTAACTGTCAGTGCAATGCCCATACTACTTGGGCTGGCTTCAAGCCTTCAAGCCTTCAAGCCTTCAAGCTCAAGTTTGAAGAGTTCTCATTTACTTTGATGGCAGTACTGGCCCCAAAAGGTAGAGGAAAAAAGTAAAAAATATTTTAGGATCGAATTGGTCTGAAAAGAGATTTTGGTGCACAAACAGAGGAGACAGCTAATACCAATGATCATAATTTGGAGACCAAAATATTAGAAAGAAAAAATCTAGGTAGACATTATCCAACGACGTAATATATAAATCACAAAAAATAATCTCAACTATTTATATGTATGCGACGTTACATTTAAGAGTAGTTAAAATTATTTTTTTGTAATTGATTCAGTTTTCGTGAAAGAAATGCATTAGAAAAGTGCTTGATTTGTACAGATGTTTCTTAGAGAGTACTCTTACCTCTGAGATGGAATAGTAGTAACCTTTTCATAATTTGCAGATTACTTGGACACGGAAAAGAAAGTAACCTTAAAAGACCCAAATATCTACTTGTATATTTTGCATCATACACTTCTCTCTCTCTCTCTCTCTCTCTCTTACCCACCTTTATGTAATCAGAACAAACTACAAAGTTCACCTACTAGGACTTTCAAGGATTCAAGGCTAGCTGGAGACTGATATTAGCTTAATTGATCGTCATATTGGGTTTCAGATTTTGAACCACTAGCTAGGCACCAAACTTTTTTATTTTTTATTTTTTTTCTAACACAAGAGGCTTAGCCTTGGCTTGAACTGGTTTGGGGGGCTCTGGTCCGGCCGGTGCATGAATTTACAGTTAGGGCAGGCCGGAGAAGACTTGCACATCATCACTAACATGTGACACTTCTTGCACACACCGGTTATCATCTCTATCTGATTTTGATCCCCTTCGAATGCCAACCACGATGGGCTTCGGGTTAGGGTTAGCCCCCCTGAATTCTTCTTGTTTTCACCGTAATTCAAGAACGGATTCCCCGCCTTGCCATTGGAGGAGCTTCCGGAATTGAAATCGTGGCTCTTTGTCGCAGTCGTCGCGGGCGATCCACATGGTAAGTTCAGCTCAAGGTCTAAGCTCATGTGGCCCGGACTTGGCGGTTCTGGGATTATCCTTGGATCCTTTGATGTTCTCTTTTGAGTTGTCATGTTGTAGTAGTGTATCTGACCAGACTGCTTGTCAAAAACAATTAAGATAGAATCAATGAGGTTTTAGCTGTTGCACTGCTTTTGTTCAAGTACCCTTAATTTTAAAAACTTGTACAATAATTATAAAAGCGAATAAAGAAAAAATATAAGTACAAAGATTTAAAATACAGAATTAATCACATATTACTGAAAAGTTTTAAAATTTGTATGATAATTATAGAACGAATAAAGAAAAAATTTAAGTGTACAGATTTAAAACACTGAATCAATCATGGATTATTAAAGTTTTATGGGCGAAAATCTGTGTTTTAAATTTGCGCTAGAAGTTATATATGAATAAAAAGGATACCTTGATATCTAGGCATCGTTGCCAGTCCAGAGGCAATGGAGTCTCGAGGTGGAGCTCCGTGTCAAACATGGATCTGGTAGTTGCTTTAAGTGGCTTCCCAAAAATGTCTTCGGCTTCTGGCTCTTCCCATTTTCTCTTCTTTGTGGCATTCTCCAACTCTGGAACTACTGCTTTTCTTTGAGTTGGTGAGAGAGGTGTAAGAAAGGAAACCATGCTTCTAAAGCAAAAGATCACAACTCTCTTTCTCTCTCTAACTCTCTCTCTTTCTGGCTCTTTGTGTGTGTGTCTGTGTGTGATAAAATGGTGAAATTGTTGTGGGTAGTTATATAGGGTGAGAGTGAGCAATATGGGAAGGCGCAGAACTGCAAAAGAGAATGTAATAGGGAAAAATTTTGAAATTAGAATTGAAAGAGCCCACCACTCCGTGACGTGATCTTCAAGTGAGAAGTTGGCTTTCATTTACTCCATAGCGCCAAGCGCCTCTTTAAAGCTTGGAGAGTAAGTTGTAACCAACTCTTTCTGGTCACATGTACGAGAAATTATTACGTAATTCAAGACTATTATACGTAGTATATATACTTTTGATAGAGTATATAATTTCATATTATTTTGATATAACATAGATAACTGCTTAATATAATGCTTGTTGGATACAAAGTTTTTATGTTGTATTAGAACGAGACTCATTTTCTTCGCTCTCAAAAAATAGTTTACTTTATACAATGATGACAAATGCTAGTAATAGATTACACAAAATTGCTGATAATAGACTACACAAAAAGAGGTTATACATGACAGAATTCAAAAGTAATTGTATGTTAGAGGGATATTAAAGTATACAATCCTACATTATTTCTTAGATATAAGATGGGTGATCACTTAATGATGCGAGAAGAAACGTATTGTCTAAAGAATGAGCAATATCGAAATTTACAAATCAGCTTAAGTTAGAGATAATCTCTCTAAAAATAAATTCAACAAAGAAAAAATTCTTTCATTTTCTTTAATCTCAAAATTAACTCCACTAACCTTAAGAGCATTACAATTTATTTATAATAGTAAAATTTTACATTAAGGAATTCGCCCATTAAGGAAGCTGAATTTAATCAAATTATTAATTAATACAAAAACTCAAATGATAAAATCTTAACAATTCCTAATTAATATAAAGTTACCAAAAAATTAAATTTGAGATTAATTCAAATTTGATTACGAAAATATATATGTGCTAAAATAGATGGCACAAGAAATAAATAAAATTATAATCAAAATTAAAATATCTTAAAATATCGTTTGCATCACTTAATATAATATTTGAATACCTTTACATTATAACTTAAACTTTTAGGTTAAATACAAAAATTTTAAAACTCCCAACAAACAGGGCGACTCCACATAGAGAGCCTTGGGGTTAATTGACCCCGTAAAAAAATATTATTTTTATTATTATACTTTTTTTAATTAGTGTATAATTGATCCTATTAAAAAATTATAATTGACCTCATAATAATATAAAAATCCCTTAGTTGAGCGATGATAATATAAAAACACCAAATAATTAATTTTAACGCATTACACCAGATTACTATTCTCAGTATTTTTATTTTAAACATAGATGATACATTCGTAGCACTTAAAAATTCGCAACCACAAATTTTTTTACAAATTATAAATTTAATTATATTACTATTATTGAGATATTCTACACAATTATAAATATACAACTTTAAGAGTTTATTTAAATTTTTTTTAATAAAGTTGGATACAAAGTTACTTCTTTATATGGTTTGATTCAATAATTGATTTGTTTCATATATTAAAAATTATATTTTTAATATTGTTGATAACGAGTTATTATATACCGATTTTAAAATATAAAATCTCATCGAATATAATAGTGGAAGTTTATGTATTTTTTTTATTGAAACAACAGTATATATATTCAAATAGTATTCTATCTATTAATTTAGACCCTAAATTTAATTTGTGTTATACTAATTGTAAATAATTAAATATTATTTAATGTAAAAATTATTATCTTATAATTTTTAAATAATCCCATTAATAAAAAAATTTGGAGTCGGTACTACCAATAAATAATAAACGGTCAAATCATACATATTAAATAAATTATTATTATTATTATTATTATTATCTTTTATGTAAGTAGTCAATAAAGATGAATCAATGTGGACTAAGACAAAGTATTTTCTACTAAGAAATTAAGTGAGGATATTATATATACAATAACACAAAGTACTCCGAAATTAAGGATTAATTACAAGTTTATGTATATGTATTCACCCTAACCTCATATTTTGTTGGCACCTGATGTTTGGTTGCAGGGTTTGCATGACGAGTGGCGGAGGCATCTAGTGATAAGGAGGATCACGTGCCCCACTTGTATTTCTTAAAATTGTTATTATTTTTATATAAAATAAATTTATATTTTATAAATTATTTTATGACTACTAAAAAATAAGAAGAATATTAAAGTAGATTTATGCAACAAAATAATTTTTTATTTAGCTTAGTGATTTATACAAAAAGATATTTTTAATAGAGTTAACTATGATACTATTATGTAAAATTTTAAAAAAATAAATATTCATCGCGGTCAATCATAACAAAAAAATTTTAATAAATATTTTTTATTTAGTACAGGGTTATTAGGGTTTACTTAGCTTCCTAATCATCCCGGAATTGTGAGAGAGAGAGAGAGAGAGAAAAAAGAGAGAAGAGTTGGCCTGAAAATTTTAGACCCAAAATAATATTGAAATAATTGTTAATATTAAATATATTAAAAGATAAAATTATTCATTTAAATTAAAAAATAAAAATTAGATAAATTATCTTTTGAACCCTTAAAGACTTATTCAACTCTTTTAAATTATCTTCTTCATCTTTTCTCCTTAATTTTTTTTATGTATCTTTTTCTTTCATCTAGTCAGTAATAAAAGTGGGATAAAAGTACATCGTAGCCTGCCTTATGCACCGATTGACAACTAATTTAAAATTTTATTTTTTTATTTTTTTTTACATTTTTAGTTAAAAAGTTAAATTAGATTTAAAGTAGATTGTTTGATAATTTAACTTTTAAATTAGCATTTTTTGAAATTCGTTGTTTGGGTAAAAAGTTAAATTTTTTTACTTTTTGTTCAAAGTTGACAAATTGTATTTTAAAAGTGATGAAAGTTTGTGTTTTGATTTAACTTTTTAATTTTTTAATTTTTAAAAATTTTTGCTAAACAGACAACTTTGGCTTTTTGGTAATTTTAGCCAAAAAGTCAAAAAAATCAAAGTTTCCAATAGGGCCTAAATATGTTGGTAGCCATGTTTCAAACAAAAATAAATTTACAAAAAAATTCATCTACAATATAGTACCACTTATATATCAAGTTTTTAACTTATCTATAATAAATTTTTTAACTATATAATATTTTTCTTATCCAATATTTTGTATTTGATTACAATTGGTAAAATAAGAATTAACACTTTAGGATTAAAAAATTATGATTTAAGTATATGTTGATCGTAATTTTTAATTTTTTATATTTTATTCATATTATTTAGTATTTAAAATAATTAAAATTTTTGATCACTTAGAATAATATTAAAATTTTGCAACTTAGAAAAAAATAAAATAAAAAAAAGTAGAAAGACTTGAATTTTTTTAATATATTTATACAAAATTTAAATTGAAATGGAGTTGTAAATTTTAACAAAAATTTAAAAGCCAAAGTGACAGCATTACACGTTTCCCTCAGGGCTGGCTCTGCTCTTTGTGCGTGCATTCTATGGGTGATCCTTGTGCTTACAATAAAGCAAGCTTGG
>JAOTRH010148379.1:0-13417 GCA_034768845.1 Heliamphora exappendiculata | reverse complement strand
TATACATACATTGCTCATAAAGATTCTCATAAAATAAAAAATTAATTTTATTAAATAAAATTAAATACTAAAAATATGTTTTTAGTATACCAACCCTAACAATCTACCACTTGTACTCAAAATTATGCTGTCATACATCTGACTCCCATGCCCTCTACATGACTATCAAAAGTCTTAGCCGGTAAGCTCTTAGTAAAAGGATCTGCAAGGTTGTTTCCTGATACAATCTTGGTTACAGCAATATCACATCTCTGTACAATTTTTCATATCAGGTGATACTTACGCTCAATGTACTTACCTTTCTTATGGACCCTTAGCTCCTTCGAGTTTGCAATCGCTCCGCTATTGTCACAGTAAAGTGTAACAGCCGACTGAACTGAAAGCACCTCATCTAGATCCAACAGGAAGTTTCTGAGCCAAGCGTCCTCCTTGGTTGCTTCAGAAGCTGCCATATACTCAGCGTCCATGGTAGAATCAGCAATGTAGGACTGCTTGATACTCCTCTAACATATAGTTCTACCTCCTAAGGTAAACACATATCCTGAGGTCGACTTACGGGAATCCCTGTTAGACTAAAAATTTGAGTCTGTGTACCCCAAAGGTATAAGACAATCTGCGTGGTAAACTAACATATAATCCGTAATCCTTTTCAGGTACGTGATTATATTATTTACCATAGTCTAATGCTCTTGTCCTGGGTTAAACTGATATATGCTAACCTTACCATCAGAAAAGCAGATGTCGGGTCTAGTTCAAAGCATAGCATATGTCAAGTTTAGTTCAAAGTAGATGTCGGGTCAAGTTCATCAGGAGTCTTAGGACACTAATTCTTGGATAGAGTGATTCCATGCCTAAAAGGGAGAAACCCTTTCTTGGAATCCTGCATGCTAAAACGAGCAAGAATATCATCGATATACTTTGCTTGTGATAAGCCCAACATTCTTTATTTTTGATCTCGCACAAGCTTGATCCCAAGGATGTGACAGGCTTCTCCCAAGTCCTCCATATAGAACTGCCCAGATAACCACACTTTAACCGTAGATAATGCCCCCACATCATTTCTGACGAGCAAGATATCATCTACATAAAGTACTAGGAAGATCATCACGCTTTCATTACGCTTCTTGTACACACAGGACTCATCCGAACTTTGATCGAAACCATAAGACTTTATAGCTTGATCAGACCAAGTGTTCTAATACCTCGATGCCTGCTTAAGTCCATAAATGGATCTCTTAAGTTTACACAACATGTGTTCCTGGCCCTTTGCAATGAATCCATCTGGTTGTTTCATATAGATACACTCATCAAGACTTCCATTAAGGAAAGCTGTCTTGACGTCCATTTTCCAGATTTCACAACCGAAATGAGCGAAAATAGATAAGAGAATCTGAATAGACTTAAGTATGGCTACCGGCGAAAAGATTTACTCATAATCGATCCCTTCTTTCTAAGTAAACCCTTTAGTAACAAGCCTAACTTTGAAGGTTTCAACCTTCTCGTCTACTCCTCTCTTCCTCTTGTAGATCCACTTGCATCCAATAGGTTTTATCCATTCGAGTGGTTCTATAAGTTTGCAGACCTGATAGGAATACATAGATTCTATCTCTGAATTCATAGCCCTTTGCCGAAAATCTGCATCTTTGTCTTATAGTTCTTTATTGTAGTTACAGGGCTCAGTATCCAGTTCTATTATGATCCTGTCAAAAGACTCTCCCAAGAACATATACTGATCAAGTTGATGAACAACCCTCCTACTACGACGAGGCACTACCTGTGTCTGTGTACTAGTAGTAACAGGCTGTGCAGAATCTGAACCCTATACATCAGCACCCTGTTCTTGATTTGCACATATCCCAATAATTCTCCCACTACGATTAGGTAATAGAATATCAGTAACTTGTGATTTCTCTTCCATTCTACAGGTATTTTCTCTCAGTTCTTTCAGAATAATTTTTCCGTTGGGCCTGTGGTCCATAATATAATCACCTTCCAAGAATTGGACATTGGTGCTAACAATGACCTTCTGATCCTTAGGATTATAAAATAGACCACCCTTCGTTCACTTGGGATACCCCACAAACAAATAAACTTATGTCCTTAGTTCCAACTTACCTGCGTTCCCTTTCAGCATATGTGCTGAACACCCCCAAATTCGAATATGTTTCTGACTAGGTTTACACCCGGTTCACATTTCTGTAGGAGTAGAAGGTACTGACTTAGAAGGTACCAATTTCATAATGTAAGCCGCTGTCTATAAAGCGAGTCCCCAAAACGAATTTGGTAAACCTGAATAACTCATCATTAATCTTACCATCTCCATAAGAGTTCTATTCCTTTTTTCTACTACACCATACTACTGTGGAGTGCTAGGTGCAGTCAACTGGGACGTAATCCCCTCGGATGACAAGTAGTTCTTAAACTCTCCAAAGAGGTATTTCCCACCACGGTCGGATCATAGTGATTTGATACTTTTATCCAGACGCTTCTCTGCCTATGCCTTGAATTTTTTAAATTTCTCAAAACATTCAAACTTACGGTGCATCAGGTAAATGTATCCACACCTTGAATAGTCATCAATGAAACTGACGAAGTACTCAAAATCACCTATAGCTCGGATTGTCATAGGATGTCACAACCTAAACCCGGGTCCGTGAGCTAAGCCCAAACATGCTATACATAAATGAAAGACCAAAAACTTGCAAAATGATCAAGTCCAAGATTACATTCCCAGGTCTGTCACAAGAGTTTGAGATTACATGCATTCAACATTAATGGTCACTTTCATTACACCACTTCCATTATCTTATATACAACAAAAATGAAGAAACAGAGAAATCATTGCTCCCATCATTTGTTCTTTCCGAAAACATCCATAGCTTTAGTATCTTCCCGCTCTTCAGAACCTGAAATGTGTTTAACATATATACATGAGCCGAAGCTCGTAGAATAAAGATTAACTCATATATAATGCATGATTTGTGATATGTGAAAGGTGTAACCGAAGGAAAATGCACATTTTCACCAAAATTTTCCTTTAACACACACACTCACGCACACCCAGGTTTATCTCCATTTATTCATTTCTTTGCCATTCACCAATCCTTCATTTTCATTCTCGATTTTCACAAAATCGTATCACTTTTAATGAACTGATGTCGGGTGCAGCTTATAAAAACCCCTCCCTATTAATCCCAATAGGCTACGCAAAGCCATTGGGTAATAGATAGCTCTATAACTCACCACGATACAATACCACATTTTGGGGACTAACCCGTGGGCATGTGGTTCCCATTTTACGCAAGTTTTTGGTCTTTCACCGCAGAGCCGCTAGCCCAACTTATTCCACATCAATCCGTAAAGTTCATTTTAGATTAATTAGATTCATTTTCACAACTCATGAGTCTAACCCACAAATGGTTTCTCTCCCACTCATTACCATACTACATCATTATGATTCTCAACCCAAAGTTACCATCACGACTTTCAGTATTCAATTTCTCATTTCCCAACTTTCATTATACAATGTCTCATTTTGCAACTTTCGTCACACAGTTTCTCATAAATCACAATGTTACCAAATTCTCATAGATCACAATGTTACCACATACCCATAACACAAGGTTGATATCAGAGGATCACATCAATTTAAAAGGAATACACCCATTATGTATTGATATACATATATCAATTTAAAACTCACGTTTAGTGTAAAGAAGATTAAATCAATAGGTCCAATACATGGATCCCAACTCAATCTAGATATATCCATAGATGTGCCACAAGATCAAGAGGCTAGGAATTTAGTAAAAAGGGCTAATATTAATAAAAATATATTTTTTCAAAACATTTGGCTAAAAACGAGTGAAAAGGGTTAAGAAATTTTGACATATCCTCACTATTTTAATCATAACATTTTCTACAAAATAAATATTTTTGTGAGAGTAGTCTTGTTGGAAAGAGGACTTCTAGAGCTTCGATTTGAGTACAAGAACAACCCAATTCGAATTCCGAATGAGGGAGATATGATCGAACAAAGTTGGCCCTGCGCAGTCAGTCCGCTCAAGCGAACTTCGGGCACTCAAACGCCCAACCCTCTGCCATGGGAGCGCTCGAGCGAACAGGGCTTCGCTTGAGCGCGTTGGCACCCGAGAGAAACCCAGATTTGGCCCTATTTTTAGCTTCAAGCCTCTAAACACATAAACCTTGATCAAACATGCTTCAATTCTTTATTTCTAAACCAAAAACACAATATTCAAGTCTCAAAGCCCCATTTTGATTCCACAAATCATCAATTTCATGGGGAAATCACCTCCCAAAACCTCAACTTTTATGAAAACTAACTCAACCCATATGCAAATCTACCAATACGTAAATTAAGCATGCAATTGACTCAATTTTTATTAATATACGCAAAATATCAACCCAAATCTATGCAAGACATGTGAGATAATCTAAATTCTACCCCAGATTTGCTCAAAAACTTGAGATTCCTCCAATTTCTCCCTCCTAGGGTTTGGATCTTAGGTGTTCTTGCCTCCTTGGTGCCTCATCACCCACCTCCTTACTTCAAAGCTTGATTTCCATCCTTGGTTACTCCCAATCTAGCCCTAAAGCTTTACTTTGAATGATGGAGGGTTAGGGTTTCTTATCAGGTTTGGATTTCTCTCACTAGGAGAGGAAGGAGAAGAAGAAGATGGGAGGAGGAGATAAGAAATGAGGGTGATCTCTCTCCCTCTCACGTGGATTATATACATATATGTATATAATATAAATATATGCTCCCAAAAATTCTCCAAACTTCTAGAATTGTCCAAGAATTTCCCAATAGTCCGCTCGAGCGGACCCTCACCGCTCGAGCGGTAACCCCTAAAGCTGAATTTTGCAAATTTTTTCAAAACTCAACTCAAATTTCAAACCTTGTTCACATCTAAATATTTGAATTTATCCACTAACTTAGCCATATCAAAATCATTCATCACCATGTATCTCCACTTCACCTTCACATATCGTTAAGTCAACCGTTAACGAGTAAAAATTTTTTTTTTAGCACCCAAGCCCAAATTTAATTCCTTCTCCTCACTTAAGTAAAAACATAAATACACCAAACCTTCCTGCAATCTTAATATCTATCAATACACTTCGCTAATCGTTCGATGCACATTGCTTCTTTCTTGAGTCCATGATCCTGGTCGTTCTTCCGAGATAATGTGACTTAAGAATGTTAACATGCTTCTAGCCCCAAAGTGTCATACTACCATTAGGCTTGACTTCCAAACACTAATATTTCACAAATATTAGAATCATCCATCAATCATCGTTCATCCTGGCGTCAATTCTTAACCAAAATCAACCTTTAAACACTTTAAATCAAAACGAATTGGGTCACTGCATGACAAAATTTAACATCAGGGCTGAAGTCAACCATTTCTGCACTAGCCACCGGCAATCCCTCCCTGACCATCATCTTACTCACATACACCTTCCCGAAGAATAAATATTCTTAACCACAGCATTATGCATCACAGGTCTTACCATCGCTAAGATTCTCACAACTTCCTCGAATCACAGTCTAATTCACGGCTGTATTCCAATGTAAACCGAGGACTACTCCTCCAACCCAAATACATGTTTCCCAAACTCGAGCATTATTCATATGGGTTACACATTTTACCCTAAAAATTACCCACGCCCTTACGGCCAATTAACTATCACAAACCATATTACTACTTGCACTACAACACTCTAGCCCTTCAACCATCGAAACAAAACCAACATTTCCACCTAAACGCTATGAGCCACTAGGACTAAGCACATCACAGGGATCAAACACCTGACAAGCACACACTCACCAATACAAACTGAATCGCATCTTTCTTCATGACGCCACACACATACCCATCAGTCTTTCAAATCTACCATGCCTCAGATTAAACAATTTGTAATCTCCTACACTTGCATTGCCCCGCTCATCATTACTATCATGTACATTTGCATCTTTCTTTCGAACAGTCGAACCTCTCTTCACAGTTTAAGAATTCCTAGTAATCCAAAGTCCCACATTGAACACAAATTCAGACCCTTAAGGTATCAAAAACACACCACGTGGATATCCCAGCCGCAAGGTTCTAAGAAATTTCCCACTCTGTTGAGAGCAAGAGGCACAATCGTACCCAGATAACCCAAAACAAGCTGCATATAACGGTTAACAATTTATAGTGCATCATTGTAGAGAGAACTCTACGTCTCAACACTAATTTCCTTATCCACAAGACAAACACTCCTGGTCTACCCACTCAATCTCAGAGAGAACACAACTCTGCAGACTTATATTTACTCAATAGAGTAAACAAACTCCAACCAGAAAGCTCACGAGGAACTCAGTCTTTCGACCACCCAACTCGGTGGTACCCCTGCCTTAGGTACACACTCAAGGATCACTACACGAACACTAATCCATTGAGACTCCCATCTTCCCTAAACAACTAGAAATCATGACCCAACCCCAACGTACTCCCAAACCCACTAACACTTAGTCTTCACGAATTCCAATAAATCTCACCTTGAGGTCGCCTAGCCCATAGCCACACAACTACCGTTAACCCGATCATAATACCCAGGTTACCCATTTTAATTAAGCTTTTAACTCTCAAACCTCATTCGCACACACCAGAACATTGTCAATCCTCATACCTTGTACCATACCTCCAATAGAACTACAAATTCATCACCCTTCATATTCTGAGACACAACGCTAATATTTTCATCACGCTAAAACCTCACTTCACAAGGTTACACTTTACTAACCTAACTTTCACTAGGCAAATCACAGTCTTGAACCCACTATCCAAGCAACTTTCACGGGAAACGCACGGCACCCAAACAAAGAAGATTTACTCTTGAGTTCCTTTATTCAAAGTTACTATTAACTTCCACTATCATGAAAACGCTTCTAGCACTTCTACTTCCTAGGCATGTATCTATCATCGACATCTTAATGCATGGTTTCTTGCCTATTACCCCTGGCCATCCAAACCACATGGAACACTACTGAACTTTGTTACTCCACACTTCGTTTTTCCTAGGTAAACAACCACATACTCATCTGGAAACCTATAGTCGAATACAAACAATCTCCAGACATACCATACTCAAAATACGCCGTCTCAGAACTAGGCTAACCACACCATCGAAGCCCCTTTATGGTCCTTTCAAACTTCAGGCACCCAACAAGGTTCTCAAACACGATCTCCTAATCGGCCAAACCACTGGTCTGTATTCCCTTAAAGATTTTACAGAGCTGATATTCGAGAATTTCATCGTGTAAATAACTCAACCACTGAACTCCCTTAGGGATCTCACTCAACGAGATCTAAAGCTACAGATACGTCGTACAAATCAAACTATATCTCCAGAAATGCCACCCAAATGCTTGGGCTCACGGGGTAAAGTAAACAAAACCTTCAACAAATCGTAAGTGAACGAATCCACATTCTTACGTCCCTAACATTTTACTTCTACCAACAACGAACAATCACATCGGTTAACCAATTATGAAACATTTTTCTTCTTAGGGAAACCACAAACTAATGCTAGATTCTTACTCAGTGTCACTACCTTTTAAGGCAACCATTATACACTCGGCTCAAGAGAAGATTAACCTCAAGCCTTTGTAAAGACATCTGACATCATCGTACAAACGTTATCAACCACCATTCACAATGTGTATATCATTCGTCACACTAGATCTTGACACTTAGATCTCTACTCAAACACACTAACTATCATTCACTCCTTCACTTCCCAACAATGCATCGCACGCGCCTACCAGGCCCTCACCGATTAATCACCAAAGACAACATCACATATACTCGCATCACTGTATGACATCTCTTCATAGGGCAGTGTCATATCACTCAATTCTCAATAGAGAGGTAACAACCAAACGGGTAGGTAAAACCACGCCACAATCTCCAACTCACGACTCTAGTACACTCACCAAAAACACAAACATTCAGCCAAAAACACCCGTCTCTTATGTCACCACATAAGTACCACCAGCACATCACTATTCGAACATGTTAGTAACCATATGCAACACGGGCCAACGAAACTCGCCTACCAATTATAGACCAAACGGCACCATCCTATCCCTCGCCCCTAAGGGTAAGATAACACCACATATATTCGCATCACTTATGCACATCTACTTATGGGTCACGTCAAACTAACAAGCAAACAAATAGGCAAAACTATGCTACAATCTTAAGCTCGCAACTCCGGTACATCCATTGGAAATTGTAAAACGTTTAACTAGAAACATTTATTTCTTTTATCACCATATGCGGAACACTGACACACTGCTGCCCAATCATGAAACCAACCACACATCACACGAACAAACGATCCTCGCTCACCAACTTTAAACCCAAGACACCACCCTATCGCATGCCCCATAAGGGTAACACAACACCACCGCACCCAAACTTTAAGCCGAATCTAGACCACTGCCATCGTCCTCTTAAGGGATCTCTTCCTATCAATACGTCGTCTTAAAACGACCAAGCCAGCCACACCAACAATAGCTATCACCTGTCCTATAAGCCTCATACACTCACATTCACATTCCTACCATACACCATACATTCCACATAATCTCCTATTCTTGAAAATGACGACCCAAGTCACAAAACTCTTTTCCATGAAACTTCCCAAACGACCTCGAATCTTCGTTTACCGCATCACAACTACCACCGAGATACATTTCCTCTTACATATACGCACATCACTCAACAACTACTCCATTGATAACATCTTCTTCCATATACTCTTTCCACATACGCTTTTAACTTTTATCAAAAAACACAAATCAGCATCACGCCATAAAGAAAATATAAGGGTCATCAATCTTACCTTCAAAATCACAAAATACCACGGTGGCTATTAGCAATACGCCTCAGGGTAAGGGACACTCCCAACCACGTGCCTAAGCACAGACTTTCTAACACACTTTAGGCCGAAGATTATTACGCTCCCGTCCTCTATGTTCCCGTCCACTATGCTCCCGTCCATACGCAATCTCGGGGTACACAGCTCATGACGTACATAATCCTCAGCGTGCCTAAAATCATGCCTCATATCCATCCATAACAAACAATCTCCAAGAGGTTTCAAACAATCTACCATACTTGTCCATCAACTCACTGGTAGCTCGACACATAACCAACAACTAACTATGGTTACCCTCGACTCACATGGATATAGCATACTCCGAACAGTCATTGCACATCTCTCGAGCTTACACCCACCACAATCACTGACCACTTGGTCGTAATTCCACCACTCATATCGCCATCTAGATCACAACTGATCCTAACGGGCATAATTCCTACAACAAGGATATCACGACACCCAACCAGGTCAAGCTCAATCTAACCTCCCAAAGCCAAGCTACATACTACTCAACACCTAATCACATCGCATCCACATATTTACAAACTGAGGGAAAGCCCCAGAGCAACGCGATAATCTGGGCAACTAATTTAGATTTCGCATAGAAAGAACGTCGGCCAAACGCTTTTCTATTTCGAACCCCAAAGTAGTTGATCGGACGCCATATGACATGCTACATTACCCCAAGACTTAACCCTCCATGCTCATGGAAACACATAACACGCGCAACATAATTCAACTGCAAACCCATGCAAGCACACAACTCATGCCGTGTAGTGGTGCCTAACCTCGTCAAACAGGCCACATACTATGGTCGTGGTTACTCCCCACGGCTCCTAGGTATTCGAACCAAAAACTCTAATACCATTCTGTCACAACCTAAACCTGGGACCGTGAGCTAAGCCCAAGCATGCTATGCATAAATCTTATCCATAGATACTACTGCAAGATATAGGAAAAACATTATATATCACATGTAAAAGTTTTTGTAAAACGATCAAGTCCAAGATTACATTCCCAGGTCTATCACAAGAGTTTGAGATTACAAACATTCAACATTAATGGTCACTTTTATTACACCACTTCCATTATCTTATATACAGCAAAAATGAAGAAACAGAGAAATCATTACTCCCATCCTTTGTTCTTTCCAAAAACATCCACAGCTTTAGTATCTTCCCGCTCTTTATAACCTGAAATGTGTTTAACATGTATACATGAGCCGAAGCTCTTAGGATAAAGATAAACTCATATATAATGCATGATTTGTGAGGTGTGATGGGTGTAACAAAAAAAAATACACATTTTCACCAAATTTTTCCTTTAACGCACACACACTCACACACACCCAGGTTTATCTCCATTTATTCATTTCTTTACCATTCATCAATCCTTCATTTTTATTCCTAATTTTTACAAAATCGTATCACTTTTAGTGAACCGATGTTGGGTGCAGCTTATAAAAACCCCTCCCGATTAATCCCAATATGGTACGCAAAGCCATTGGGTAATAAATAGCTCTATAACTCACCACGACACAATATCACATTTTGGGGACTAACCCGTGGGCATGTGGTCCCCATTTTGCGCAAATTTTTGATCTTTTACCGCGAAGCCACTAGCCCAACTTATTCCACATCAATCCGTAAGGTTCGTTTTAGGTTAATTAGATTCATTTTCACAACCCAGGAGTCCAACCCACAAATGGTTCCTCTCCCACTCATTAGCATTCTACATCATTATGATTCTCAACCCAAAGTTACCATCATGACTTTCAGTATTCAATTTCTCATTTCCCAACTTTCATTATATAATGTCTCATTTTGCAACTTTTGTCACACAGTTTCTCATAAATCACAGTGTTACCAAATTCTCATATATCACAATGTTACCGCATACCCATAACACAAGGTTGATATCAGAGAATCACATCAATTTAAAAGGAATACACCCATTAGGTATTGATATACATATATCAATTTGAAACTCACGTTTAGTGTAAAGAAGATTAAATCAATAGGTCCAATACATGCATCCCAACTCAATTTAGATATATCCATAGATGTTCCACAAGCTCAAGAGATTAGGAATTTAGTAAAAAGAGCCAATATTAATGAAAATATGTTTTTCCAAAATATTTAGCTAAAAACGGGTGGAAAGGGGTTAAAAAATTTTGACATACCACTATTTTAATCATAACTTTTTCTACAAAATGAATATTTTGTGAGAGTAATCTTGTTGGAAAGAGGGCTTCCGGGGCTTCACTTTGAGTACAAGAACGATCTAATTCGGAGTCCGGATGAAGGAGATATGATCGAACAAAGTTGGCCCTACGCAATCAGTCCGCTCGAGCGGACTTCGGGCGCTCGAGCGCCCAACCCTCTGCCATGGGAGCGGTCGAGTGGACAAGGCTCTGCTCGAGCGCGCTGGCACCCGAGAGAAACCCAAATTTTCTCCTATTTCCAGCTTCAAGCCTCCAAACACATAACCCTTGATCAAGCATGCTTCAATTCTTTATTTCTAAACCAAAAACACTAGATTCAAGTCTTAAAACCCCATTTTGATTCCAAAAATCATCAATTTCATGGGAAAATCACCTCCCAAAACCTCCACTTTTATGAAAACTAACTCAACCCATATACAAATCTACCAAAAACATAAAATCACAAAATAAACACGTACTAGGCTGTTACATAGGACCACACACATCATAATGAATTAGCTCCAATAGTTCTTTAGCTCTATAGACTTTGGCCAAAAATGGCCTATTGGTCATCTTACCCTCTAAGCAAGATTCACAGACTGAAAGTACCTCCACTTCCAATAAACTCAAAGGTCCATCTGCTACCAGTCTATTTATTATTTTTAAACTAATATGACCTAAGCGCAAGTGCCAAAGAAACGTTTGGTTCATTAAAGAATGAAATTTTTTCTTATATGGTAATATAGGCGTATTATTCATTTAATTAGTTGCAGTGTAGGAGAGAATAGATTAATAATATAAAGATCATCCACCAATGTAATAGAATAGATAACTTGTTTATTATCCTTAATAACCACAGAGTTATTAAAATAAACCAAATATCTGCCTTTAGCTAATTCAAAAATGAAAACTAAGTTCCTTCTAATGGCAGGTACATAAAGACAATCTCTCAATATTAAAACATGATCTCTACCAAAACTGAGAGTGACATCTCCTACTGCAACTGCTGTTACCTTAGTATTATTACCCATATGCAAGTAATTCTCTCCATCACTAAGTTATCCGGTTTCCTAGAACTCCCACAGTGAATTGCAGACATGATTAGTGGCTCCCGTAACTACACACCAGGTACCGGTAAATAACACCACTAAACATGTTTTCATAACCAGTGAATAGAAATTACCATGTTTGTTCTACCTTCTGAGAAATACTTGACATAACTTTTTCCAGTGCTGGGTCTGGTTGCAGTGAAAACATCTACCTTTGGGCTTTTTCACACCAGTCCGTAGCCCACTAACTATCCTAGAAATTATGTCTCCCTGTTTCTGAACATTTTCCTTTTTCATGCCTTTTAGCCGAGAGAAAGAACATTTTTCAGAAACAGACACATTTTCTGATATTGAAGATATACCATTTGTAGTTAATGCTATATCTAAGTTACATTTCTAGTCAACAAAATTTGATCCCGTTAGTTTGTTTTCTTTGAGTATTGACGCGAGTTAGTTGAAATCCATTTTAATCCTGAGAATCACATAATTAAAAAAATTATTAATTATGATAAGTAAAATTTTGAATTTATTTCAATTTGGTTGCCTCTTCTATTTTAAAATTAATTCGCCAACAGCCTGGTTACCTGAGAATAGCATGCCACGATGGGTGGATGTCGACTATTTTTCATCAGACCAGACAAGCCAATTCTTTTTAATTTTACTATCTAGGCAAATGACTATGGCAAGTAAAATTAAATAGCTGGCATAGTTTCGATCCAGTATATAATAGAAGTGACTCAGATGGAGAGAATACTATTATATACAGTTAAGTGTTAACCATCACCTAATCTCAAATCGCTTCGCAATGAACCCTTCATATGGAGAAGTGATCCGCACTAACAATTATCTTAAATTACCCCTAAAAGAGGTTTGTACTCGCGATACCGCAATTAATCTATCCGATGGGAAAAAATACCTTACTGCCAACACGCAGGGTTTAATTGCATCACCTACAAACTAGTGATGGAGACCGCGAGATTTATCTGTAAATAAATTTCTTCTCCCATTTAAATTTTTTAAAATATTTTTTAGGGTTATAAAAATTTGTTTAATTAAAATAAATTTGTTAATTTCAAAAAGCACACAATCTGAAAGAATCAAACACTTTTTCGTGTACATGATTTCAAATGTTCTGATTTATCAAACCATCTTTTCGTGTTTAAATGCGTAACAAATAAAATTTAATAAATGCACAGTTTTTTCTCCAACTTTT
>JAOTRH010148368.1:0-13418 GCA_034768845.1 Heliamphora exappendiculata | reverse complement strand
TGGCCAATCCAATTGTAATTGAATCTGCTATTGAAATCTGAATTTCAATGGCCAATGAAATTCACAGATTCCAACATACAAAACTGTTACTTTTAGTATATATTATTAAGAGGGTTTATTTATCGAGGTACTATCAATAAGAGGTGTACTTAAATTATCAAATTATGAAATTGTCCTCAAAATCAATACATTTAACCCACCCTTTTTGGAACTACTCCTGTTATTGTTTTTTCAACCTTATTTACTGCTTAAGAATCAATATCATTTACAAATTGCTGCTTTCATCTATTGTCAAATATTACAAAATATTAACTTTTTATATTGAGAAAGAGACACTAAGCTTACGTATATTTCTAATCGACAATATATATATAAAACAAAAAACTAGAATAAAATAGTTCTAAAAAAGCGTAAAAAGCCCTCACAAAAGAAAAAAAATAACCTTCACAAAAAAATGATATCAAATCTCCATACAAGAGAATATAAATCATTACGAGAGGAGGACCCAATATTGCAAAAAATAAAAATAATTAAAAAAAACCTCATATTTTATTACTCCGCAATCTTTTTTAAAAGAACCATTGTCTCCACCTCTGCTTTACAAGGTTTACATTTCTTAATCGAAAATGGTCGCTCAGAGTGATAAAACACAGTAAATAGCGTCAAACTATGGCATGCAAATAGATTTTAAATCAGATTTAAGAAGATGATGGCATAATAACGTTTTCACTTCCGCATTAAAAACACTAGGATTCATCTCTGAAAAACAAAAGTTTGTCGATTCAAAACGACTTTGTCGCTAAAAGACGATAGTCGCTGGAAGACAATAGTCGCTTAGTCACTAACAATAGGAAAAAATAAAACGAAGCACAAAGAAAGACAAAAAACTACCGAGAAAAAACTAAAACTAGAGAAAAATGATAGAGGAAGAGGCAAAAATTATAGGATAAAATAGAAAACATGAAAAGAAAAAGAGAAAAGAAAGAACGGTAATCCGAGGGAAGAAAGCACCGCCGCTGCCTCCCCCCTAAAAAAACTTTTTAAAAAATTCTAGTTGTCGTATTGTTTGAGAGAGAGAGAGAGAGAGAGAGAGATTACAAAATATTAACTTAGCTATGACCGAATTTAGCTTCGATCAGTAACCATTACTAAATATTGTAATTTCTTTTTTGCTTAAAATTTTACTAAATTCTTAAAAGAATAATTTTGTGGATTATTAAATTTAATTCTATTAAAACAATATCAAGCCAAACAATGAACTATCTACCTACAAGTTATTATACTCTTAAACAAACACAATTCGGCAAAAAAATTTAAGATAAATCCAAAATACTCAAAGTACTAATAATTTGGGTGAACAAATTATCTTATAAAAATAGTTTTTTAATTAAAATGACATAAATGTATATAAGTTTTTTTTTATCGGCAAAAAATATAATATAAAAGACAAAGAGTCAAGAAAGAAAGGTACAAACATCATAAGATGCTAAGATCAAACCCAAACAAGACTCAAGCCAAACAAAAAAAAACATTAGGTAAGGTACCAACTGCACAAAACAAACACAGCTACCAGACTCAAACACCCCAGTGCACCAAAGAAGACAGCTTAACACGATAAAATTACATCAAAATAAGAAACACCATCTAAGCTTTATAGACCTATGAGCATGGCAGTAAAAAGATCCATCACTGGCAGAACTACTCCAGCACAATACTTACGCGCCAAGCCCATACAGAGCCCCACCATCGTCTTTCTTAAGAACCCCTACCAGATGCACCCGCAAAATCTCAGAAAGACCGAGCTTCACAAAACCCCAAATCCCTTCTACTGACCAGCGCAAAACTTACGCACCAGGCCCAAAGTGTGCCCCACCAACGCCTTCCTCAAGAACACCTACCAGTTGCACCTGCAAAAACTCAGAAAGTCCAAGCTTCACAAAACCCCATATCCCTTCTTCTGCACAAACTACAAACATCACCGAACCCCTCTCAAGCAGACACCAACACTCCTCGAACAATCTGAACACCCTCAAACGAACTCAGGTATGAGAATCCCACCCCTTGCTCATCCTCGCGTCTGCTTCTTCCATGGCTAGCAGAGCTTAGAGGATTTGATCTTCGTCCCCTTTATAGTCCAGACCCAAAGCTTTCCCGTTTCCAGAACCAATTCAGCTTCCCTTCGAATAATGTTGTTTTGGTTCAAAAAATATTGGGTAGATAGAGAAGATTGGTCCATGGGTTGTTGGAGCTTAACACTCCTACTACACCTCTTCACCCTGGTCTTAGCCTTCTTCCCGACTCTCTTTAGGCTGAAAATACCTAGATTGGAGATCAATTTTTTCTTAGATTTCCTTCCTCCTAATAAAGGCATACGATCCTTGTAATTTTGCATAGAATCGTCACTATGCAAACCATTCTCGAGAACGTTTCCAGCTAGGTCATTTTCTACATCCTTCGGGCCGATTATGGCTAAGAAAGATTTACCATTGGTATCCACAGGTTCAAAGATACTATTTTCAGCTATGACCTCCCCTTTCCCTCTATCAGAACCTCTGCACCTTCCTTTTGAAACAATAGCCTTTTCCATGAAGCAATTTGAATTCTCAAAAACCGCCGTAGCCGTTGTAGAAACCTTGGGGCTAACTGAGTTTCCAACCTGACTCACCAGGTCTAACTCATCCATCATCCCTTTGGATTGAGATTGAGCTCTTTCTACCTCTGAGTCAAGATTACCCCACTCATGACCTCAATCATTCACGTCCACACTCCTAGAATGTTGATCGGCTTCAGTAGGTGAGTGAGGTTCAGAACTCGAATCCATACCAAGTTGAGAGCGAACTTTGTTCACCACAGGGTAATCACAGACCGACATCCTCAGGAACTCGCTTTCGAAGCACTGAATCTGGAAGATGAGATCTCCCACTTCGAGCTTTTTGGTTTGGTTTATGAGATTGGCATGATCAGTGGATATTAAGATCCTCCCCACATCAAGATCCTTCCTTGAGCTTGTTCTCCCATCTATGCTGATGACTCTGCCCCAAGTTTCCCCGATTTGTGAGAAGGTTCTTGCATTCCAAGTGTGCAAAGGGACACCTAGGATATTTACGCAGACTCTCCATGAATGATTGAACTCCCTTTCACTCCACTTGTAGACAACATCAAACCAGTTAGAGAGTCATTCCTTACCATCTTGTAGGAAAGAATCCATCTCTTCTTCGCTTGGGAATTCCAGTAAGACCTTCAGGTCTCCTAAAAAATTGGTCTTTATACAAAGCACACCGTCCCCTCTCATTGCATCGTCAACACTGAAGGCTAGTTTATGATCCCTTAAGATACCAACAACGAATTTCTTAACCCACTCCCGTCTCAATGGCCTCTATGTGATTTTCCTTGATGCCTTATGAGACTACTTTGTTAGCTACGTCAGTCCTTGTTGGCTTGTGAGGCATAGTGTAATACTCCTTCTGTCTCATCTTCTCAGGTCCATACTTTGCTATCTGGACAATCAGGCGGCGCTCCAATAGCCATGACCCGTTGAATCTTCTTATGGTCTCCACAGCTTTTTTCTCCTCTGAGAATCTTACAAAGCCAAACCTATTATGGTTATAGTGTCTTCTCTTTGCAGGTGTGAAGGCATCTAGCACTCTCCCACAACCATTGAAAATGTTTCTAAGCCACCCATTGAACATCTCCGATGGTAGATTTTCGATGAACACAGTAAAAACCCGACTTCCCTCACGGCTATGCATCTCAACGCCAAACTAATTAAAAGCACAAGCAAACCTAAATCTCAAACCAGATATGCATATGCACACACAGGAGAGAAAGCAGATGAAAAAATGAAGAGAAGACGAAGGCGCAAGAAAAGAACCATTGAAAGCCTAATCTTCCATATGCATATATCACTTACCTAAACTCAAACACAGAGGATGAAGTGTGCATCAGTTGCTTCAGAAGTGCGCAGGAAATGAAAAACCCTTCTTCTCCAAACGAACCCCCAAATCCCCGTCGTCCCCTAACCCTTCCTCTTCAGCGCATATGCCATAATCGAGAAGGGAGAAAACTGCCCTTCTGATCCCAAATCATCCAATCGCAAATCTCAATCCCTAAACTCAACCACAAGATCTTCTCCAGATCGAGAAGCAATCAGAACGAACAAATCAAAGAACATCAGCAAGGCTCGACTCGCTTTGCGGCGGTGCACAGGGTGTTCGGAGCCAGCAACGTCTCGAAGGTGCTTACCAGAGTGTCGGCGCACAAATGCACACTTTTACTTTCACATGCGTCGTATTCCCTAGAGAAGCGCATGTACTCATTGCCTAGTCGTTGGTGAGAGGAATAGAGCCACCATTTCTTTGGCAGAGAAACCTTTGTTTGAGAAGGCACTGATAAAAGCAATGTTACAGAGGTTTATAATATTTAATATGAAAAAAGCAACCATATTAAGTAGGAAATCGAACACATTCTATTCGAATTTAAAATCAAATGAGTTGTTTTTTTTACCCAATGTCACATCTAAAACGACCTAGAAATTGAAATAAGATAATAAGTTGTTGTAACGAACATAACCTAAACTGTGAAATACTAATAATTGGTAAAAATGAAAATGCTATCATTAATTTGATAAACCTTGAGGACGTCGGCTACTAATTATGATAGTATAGTGCGATACTATCCCACATTAACGATAATCTAAATGTATATAAGTTAATTAAGTGTCTTCTCTTTGTCAATCGATTTTCTAAGAATAAATAGTACCTAATGACTTGTAATGTGATTCAAAAGCAAGGAATTCAAAAAATTATAAATATTTGCATATAGCTAATTGCTACAGCGTTTGGCATGTCAGATGCTTAAGTAGCAAATTGCAAATTAATACTTATAATTTTAATGGAAATGAGAAAACCATTACAATTATAAATACAAATTTTCCATTTGCTACTTCAATTATGACTTGAGAATAATGTCACATCCCACAAGTTTCATAAAAAGTCAATGGAAATTTTGAAATTATCTATAAATAAATAAAAATAAAAAAAAGAACAATTTTGAATTGTTGAAGTAGGATATTGTCAACTAGTTTCTATATTTGTAATGAGTAATGAGTATTTAGTAAATATTATAACTTAAAAATTAAAATAGAATAAAAAGTAATTATAAATGTCAAAATTATATATTAAAAATTATGATTTTCGGTTTTAGTATTTAATTTTATTTTTTAATAAAATTATTTTTTTATTTTACGAGAATTTTAATTAGCATTATATGCGTTTCATTATTTATTTAATGTTGTAGATTAGTAAATTTTATTTTACATAGTATTTAATCTGATGTATAGAGTTCGATTTGCACACATAAAATTAAATTATCGATTATTATAAAATATAAGTTTTTGGTTCACAATCTTAGATAGAATTAGACACACCATTGGTACGACTGTACCACAATATTTAAGTAAATTTATCTTGATTACAGAGAATAGTAATTATTTTAACAATTGTTCTGACTCATTATACTAATACAATTTATGTGCATTGAATATAACCAAGTTGGGGTAATTAGTTTTATACTGATTATATAAACTAATTTACATTCTATGATTATTATAAGTGTTTATACTCTTAATTTTGAAATAATTATTAGACATGTATATTTAATATTTATTATTTTGATTCATTAGAGAATACGATCTTTTATGGATTTATAATTCCGGTGAGTTGGATAATAATATTAATTATATGGTGAATATTAATTTAATTATTGACGGAATTAACGTCCCAAAATATCTGGATTGATGATACCTCATTGAGGAAGCATATAAGTTTTGATCGACCTAAACCCTGCAGGTGAATTTTATAATTCGACAGTTAAATAAGTTAAGCGAAAAATCTTAAGGAGTTTTCGAAGAAACTAATTAAATATAATTGTCATTAATTTAATTTAATCGGCGAGTATCTGTAATCTTAACGTTGGGAGAATAAATAAGTATTTAATAACATGAGCTCGATTATTATGATTTTGATAATAAGGCTGATAGTGCAATTATAATTCTTTAGTGGAATGAATTATAATTTATATTTTTATGAAATTACTTGTGATTTGACGTAAAAATTCATAATTACATTAGAAGCCATGTTTTATTTACTCTACATGTCATTGTTGTATCCTATTTAAATGTGGTTATAAATTATGATGTCGTAATTCATATTATTCAGTCAGTTGATTAGGTGACTATGATTTTTACATTTTTTAAAAACCTAAGCCTAATCAATACGAATTTTAGAGAACACGAAGAGCGTAACTCATAATACGATTGAGTTCCGGCATTCGATAATATAGTAGAATACGTATGTTGGAGATTTAACTTCTAGTAAAAAACCACGGTGGATTATTGGCTAAACTTTGTTGTAGTAGTCGGAATCAATCCAACTAGATTTCGAAATGTATAATCCTAAATTAACTTTAAAAGTATTATCCAACCAGATTTCTTAAGGGGGGTATCATCAATGTAGTTTTTTTGGGACATAAATTTCGTCAATGATTAATATTCACCATATAATTAATATCGTTATCCAACTCAATGAGATTATTGACCTATACAAGATCGCATATTAAATATACGTACTCATAACGAATATTAAGTATACGTAAATAATAATTATTTCAGGATTAAAATTATAAGCACTCACAATAACCATGGGCTGTAAATTAATTTAATGAAGCCAGCATAAAATTAATTATCCCAACATGGTCCTGTTCAATATACACAAAGTGTACTAGCACAATAAGTCGGAATAATTATCGAAACAATTACCGTTTTCTGTAATCAAGACAGATCTACTAAAATATTGTGCTATAGTCGTACCGATAATTTGTCCAATTTTATCTAAATTGTGAACCGAAAACTTATATTCCACAAAAACCTTTAATCTAAATCTTTCGTGTGTAAGTCGAATTATACACACTAGATTAAATACTATGTAAAATAAAAGACATCTATACACCACATTAATAAATAATGAAATACATACATTACTCATTAAGATTCTTATAAAAAGAAAAAATTAATTTTATTAATAAATAAATTTAAGTAATAAAACTAAAATATGATTTTTAGTATACAACCCTAATAATGATAAATTCACATTTCTAATTTTATACATATTTCTATCATAAAATTACATAAATTATAATAAAAAAAACCTCAAACAATCTGCAAAAATTTTAAAATTCTTGATAAAAATTAATAAAATGAGCTTGTATTTGGACTAGCTTTTTTTTTAGGCTTTTTTGCTTGTTGACTTTTTTTTTATAAAAAAGTAGATGTAAAATGATGTAGAAAAGGCCAACTTAGGCCAAACTAGTAGACTTTTCTATAGACTTTTAGGTAAAAAATCTTTTAAAAAAACTAGGTCAAACATAAGCTAAAAGCAATCTTCCCAAACAGGACCACCAGGATACACCTACGTGGAAAGAAGAGAATGATGGTAAGTTCTCAACTAGGTCTTTCTACAGGTCACTGGAGATCCGGGTTGGTGCAACATTTCTGAGCTATCCATGGTGTAGGACAACTTTGTACCTCCTCGAGTACAGTTCTTCACTGTAGCATGTCTAACGTGCGGGACTCACATGGAATCAGCATACCACCTTTTGATCCAATGCTTCTGGGCTTGGAGTGTTTGGTCCAATGTCATTAACTGGTGAGGCACTATGTGGGTTAGTCCTAAAAGTGTGCTGGAGCTACTGCTGTGGTGGAAGGAATATAAAGGGCGACCCATTGTCAAGAGAATTTGGACAAGCTTATTCTACTCCACTTTGTGATTCATGTGGGTAACCAGAAATAACTTAGTTTTCAACCAGCAAGTGGCTTCCATAGACAAAGTGGCTGAGGAGGCAAAGCTTAAAACTGCTATATGTGTCCATGTCTAGATCAGGGCAACTTTACAATCAATGAATTTCTATTTAACATCGAGGCCGTGAAGTCCATGAAATTATGTAGTAGGAAAAGCTTGTAATTTTTTAATTTTTTCTTTTGTCTCTTTTGCCAAGACCCCATACATCAGGATCCTCTCTTGCTCATAGTTCTGGTGATTCCCATATGTACTTCCTTGGGTGGAGATGGGACTTATCTTTTGATATCATGTCATCTACTATTCTTATCGTTGTAGGAATAATATTTTTTATTTACTATTGAATAAAAAAATGCATGAAGAATTCTAAAATTTAAACAATTGATGGAAAAAAAAAATTATAAAAAATTAAACGAATTAGATGTGTCATTTTTGAATTCTGCGAGTTTAATACTAACCTAACCTGTTTATTAAATTTGTTATCAGGTCTTGTCATTTTTAATTTCGTATTTAAAAATAGATGATTCTAACTCTCTAATTTTTTGTCAAAAAACCATTTTGAGGCCTTGTTTGGTAATTAACTTTAAATCAAATTTTTTGCATTTTTTTAAAGTTTAAAAAGCTAAAAAATCTCGTTTTGCAACTTAAAGACTTTTAGTTTGTAGCCATTTTTCTTTATATATATGTATATATATATCATAATTTTTATTATACACATCTATTTTTCATAAAAATTATATTTTAAAATTTTTTTCGCCAAAATCTATCGAATAAGATCTATCTTGAATATAAAATTATCTAAAAATAAATTTTAAAAAATTATATTAACTTTAAACTAAATTTTTTGATTTATTGTTATTTGACTTAAAATTTCTTTTACAATTCATCTAACAAAATTTTGTTTATTTAATTTAAAATGAATTTATGTAAAAAAATTAATTTATTTTAAATTACCAAACAGGCCTGAATTGAATAGCCCAAAAACCAACGAAAAAAAATTGTTGGGCAAGAAGTTCTACTTGAATATGCAAAGTGCCTAATACGTATAGTGGGACACGTTTACAACGTGACGAAAAGTATAAAATCCTTTGGAGTGTGTCAGGTTATATTCCAGAGCGATGTCGGCCAAACATTATCTTTTGAACGAATCAGATTGGTGCTGTCATTTCAAGTACAGTACATGCTCTGTTATGAGTCGGGTCGAATCGGGTCAAAATAAGCTCCTCATCTTTATATTTTATTTGATCCAGAATAAAAAAATTATCAAAAAAATAACAAAAAATAAGACAGGAATAAAAATATTTTGAAAATAATTTTTAAGATTTAAAAGAGTAATATTTATAAGAGTTAATAAATAAAAAATAATAGTTGATAAATTACTATAATTAAAAATACAAAATAAAAAAATAGAAATAAATATAATATTTTAATATTTTAAATATATTATATTTATAAAATATATATTTTATACATGTATTAATATTTAAAAATATTTATTTTATATAATTAAAAATAGAACAAAAAAAATAAATATCATTTCTATTCTGTTTGTTATTAAGAATAAAAAATTAGTATAAAGTATACAAGGACATGGAGACACGTATATCCCCATGTTCTATTCGGAGTTTTGCTTTTGGTTTTAGATATATGGAAAAAGAATTATTTATTTTATTTTATTTTTTAAAATTTTAATTAAATTCTTATATTATTTTAATTTTTGTAATTGAGATTAGTTTAAAAAAATAAAATTTTGATTAAAATATAAATAAATAGAAAAAAAATAATAAGCCAAAATAAATATTACTTATTTTTTTAGTGAATATTTGTTTATTTTGATAAAATTTTTTTACTTTTTAATTTTTGTCATTGAGAGTTTAAAAATAAAAAATTCTAATTAAAAGAATTTTAAAAACACAATAATAAGCAAAATTTTATCAATTTAACCCAAACATGGACATTTATATAATCAAAATTATTTATTTTATAGTTTTTTTTGAATTTATAATCTATTGAAAAAATAAAATTGATTGAATATCTATAGTCAAATGATTAAATATACTTTTTTTAATTATATTTAAAAAATTATATTAATTATTTATTTTCTTAATCAAAAGTGATTTAATCACAAAACTATTGATGTTCAATTAATATAATCTTTGAATAAATAATTTATGTTCTAAACTCTATATAATGAACTAATTTAACAATAAAAATATATTTTAAAATTACACCTTTTAGGGGACAATTGGCAACCTAGATTTTTAAGTTTTTGATTTAAATACAAAAAATATTCAAAATAATTCATTTGATACGAAAACTAAAAAACTAAATCAAAATACTTATTCGTCAAATATTATTTTCAAATTCTAACTTATTTTTTAAAAGGCAAAGATATTGTTGATTGATAAATTATTTATTATCAATATTAGTTATATATAATTATTATAATCATTAATATAGAAAGAAAATACTGTTCAATTTGAATAAATAGAGAAAATATTTTTTTATCCAATTAACTTCAAATAAATTAAACTCAATAACTAATTTACTAAATAAATTATTTTAAATCAAATTTAATTTTTTAATCAAAAATACATAAAAAATTAACTTTTAAATTAATTATCAGTAAAACTCTTAGCCCTTATTTTGTAACTGACTTTAATCGGTTTAAAGCTTTTTAGCTTAAAATCAAAAAAAAGCTCCTCTTGTTTGACAGCTCCAATGCTTGTAGCTTTTTTACTTTTTTTTTATACATTTCACTTATTATTTATATCCTTCGCTAACTTACATAACAACTTTGTTAAAAAAAATTATATATTTTTGAAATTAACATTTTTTTTTCTAAAAAATTTATATTTAAAATATACTCGTCTAAGTATAGTTGCTTATTTAACTTAAAATCACTTAAAATTATTTATAAAAAAGTGACTTTAAGACATTTTTAAATGACGATAAATATATATATATTTTATTTTATTTAAAATAAGAAATTAAACTTAAAAAATTAAATTATCGAATGAAGCTGGTTTTTTGACATTTTGACTTTTTTATAAAAATAAATAAATATAAAAAATATTTAAAAAAACCAATTAAGATTAAACAAATAAACTTTTTTTTAAAAATTTAAATAAAACAAAATTTTAAAAAAATTATGCCAAACACATGCTTGGTAACACGTGACCAGCTATCCATTTTGAAGAACTTTTGTAACAGTGTAGGCACAATGGACACTGACACTGAGTGGTCCCGTTTCCAACGGCAGTTCGATACAACACGACTCATTTTTAGTCGTCGTGATTTTGTCCTCACTTAAGCTTTATTTCGACAAAAAATATTTTATATATTTTTTTAATATTTAATAAATTAAAGATTAAGAATTAATATTATATATTTTTTAAATTAATAGAACATAAATTAATTTTAGTAAAAAATATTTTTTACCTTTTTTATGAAAAAAAATAATTTTCACATTTTTTATATTAAAAAATATTTTTTACTTTTACCATCGTACCATTGTCATCACCACTAATATTACCATTCAACCCCCAACATCACGAGTCTAGGGTTTAAAAGATCAAGAGTCTGAGATTGTCGAGGATCTAGGGTTAGGAGATCCCAAGGTTCGGGGATTAGAGACCCGACGGTCCGTAGTCCCAAGGATACGGTGTTTCGAGGGTTCCGACGATCTGAAACCCATGGGTCCTATGATTCTGAAGATCTAGGGATCATAGGGATCCGAGAGTTTAGGGTCTTAGGGATCCGAGAGTCCTAAAGTCCTAAGGATCAAGGTCTAAGGGTCTAGGGGTTAAGAGATGATGGGGTCCAGGTTCATGGGATTTGGGGTATCAGGGGTTCGGGTTCCCGAGATCTCATGGGTCTCAAGATTTTAAAATCCCGGGGTCTCAGGAGTCTAGAGATGGTGAGGTATGGGTTACTGAGGTCCCCGGGCTCCTAGGATCTCAACGGTCTAGGGTCGTAGGGGTTCAGGTGTCCTGGAATTTATGGTCGTAGGGGTCCGGGGTCTGAGGGTCTGAGGCCTAGGGTCTAGAGACAGAGGTTTAGGGGTCACTGTCACCGCTGTCGCTATTGTCACAAATTCTAACACTAACAACCAATTCTAATACTACTACATTTACAAGCACCATCATTTTCAAATTTACAACCAAACATACAAAAAATATTTTTTTATCAAAACAAGCAAAGCCTAAATATGGTTAATTTATGAAATTAGTGCTTCGTTTGATTTTTTTGATGAGTCAAAATTGTGTAATTCAAGGCATTGCCCTATTTGGATTAAGTTTTTTGTTTTTTTCGCTTTGTCTATTTTTTTAGTTTTTAACTAAGATTATTTATTTTTTTGAATTCGCTTGCTTAATCGAAAAAGTAAAATTTCTTTCATGGAAAAATAAAAATGATTCACTAATGACGAAAATATGTACCATAAAATTTGACTTATAGATTTTTTTTGACTTATTTTTGTATTTTTTGGACTATTTTGTAATTTGATAAAATATCTTTATTTTTTTAGTTCGTCTTAATGAGAGAATTCAAAAAATATGATAGTTTGACTAAATGATGAAACGTGTTCACTAAAAATAAAAATAAACAAAATAAAATAAGCAAATAAATAATTATCGAAATAGAGCCATTAGTTACTATTGGGATTTAAACACCAATTTCCGAACGCAAACAGAAGCACATTCATACATACCAAAGAGAAAATTATACAATAATTTATATGATTTGGCACAACCTACTTACATTCACGTGTGAGAGAAATAATTAATTATTATCATAAAATGTACAATTATGAGATAAAAAATACTCTAAAATTCAATACTCACAACTCGAATGTTGAAACAAATTCTATTTTCTTGATCAAGAGTTACCCCAATGCTATTGGTATTTTTTTTCCTTTTCTTACATTGCTAGTCATTTGATTGAACTTTCATATTACAAATAGAATTATAAAGTTTCTATTTATAAGTAAATCCTAAAAATCATAACCCCTATATAATTATAAAACTTTATATGTATTAAACATTTTATGAATTTATAACTCCAGCCAACTCAAATACGTGTAAATAGAATCGTAATTATATGAGTTCACAAAATATAAAATACACCCCCAACAATTATTTGTATGACAAAAATAGGAACATAGATGGAAAACATTTAAGCCCCACATGCATTTTTTAGTATGTTGTTTGGTTTAGTTGGTTCTTTTGTATTAAATTACTAAGTTATATAGCATGAAGTGAGAAATAATTTTATTAGAAGTAATATATATTTAAATTTTTATCATATTTTTATTCAAAAATATAATTAATATATTTTGATCATATTTGATAACAGATGTAGTAATACAAAATTTGACCGAATAAATGGTTTAAACTAAAATAGTTTCATGTACAATTCTTAAGATTTTATTTTGTAGATTTAATTGTTGGGAGAATTTTTAACGCCGAAATAAAATACATACTCGGGGATTCAGAAAATACATCTTTATTAAACTTTCAACAATTTACATAAATCTGAAATTTACAGAGAATGAAATAACATGAATAA
>JAOTRH010148357.1:0-13418 GCA_034768845.1 Heliamphora exappendiculata | reverse complement strand
GATGAGAAAAATGAAAAAGGAAATTTGATATGTGTATCAAATAATAAAGTGTGAAAATTATTGGGAGAGGAACCAGTCGTGGGTTGGACTCCCGGGTTTGCGAAATTAAATGTTATAAACGAATAATGAACCGTATGGATGGATGTGATTTAAGTTGGCCTGGTGGGTCCGCGGTGAAAGATCGAAAACTTGCGCAAGATGTGGACCACGTCCCCCCGGGTTAGCTCCCGAAACGTGGTATTGTGTCGTGGTGAGTTATAGAGCTATCTATTATCCAATGGCTTTGCATAGCCTATTAGGGGAATATGGAGTGATTTCTATAAGCTATGCCCAATACCGATTCATTAGTTGTGATTGCGTTGTGGTGAGTTATAGAGTTATCTATTACCCAATGGCTTTGAGTAGCCTATTGGAAAGTAATATGGAAGAATTTCTATAAGCTGCACCCGACGCCGGTTTATAATGTGATATAATTTTTGTGAAAAACTGGATGATGAGAAATTAATACGGTTTTATGTGAAAGAAATGAATGTTTTAAAAAGGGTTTATGGAAAGAACATATGGGTGTGCGTTAGTGTGTGCATGGAAATAAATAAAATTTAGTGAAACTTGCATTTTATTTCGGTTGCACCACTCACAAATCATGCATAACACTTGCTTAGTCTTTATCATAGGAGCTTCGACTCGTGTATATATATATATATAACCATTTTAGGTTTCGAGGATTCGGGGCGATATCAATGCAGAGGATGCATATGGGAAAGGATCAAGAAGAAAGATCTAGTCTTTCTTTTGTATTTATATTGTCATTGTACAGAAAGTAAAGTGGATGATTGTAATAATATAAGTGTTGTAAAAGAACTCTTGAAGATTAATAACTCTGTTTGGCCCTTGTGACATGTTTTTATTATGGTTACTTGAAGAAAACTGAAGGGTTGTTCTTAAGAAAGTCTTTATTATAACATTTATGCGGAACATTTTGGGTTGTGTTCATGGGTTCCCGGGGTTAGGGACGTTATAAATTGTATCAGAGCTCTAGGTTCGAATACCTTGGAGCCGTGGGGAGTTAGGATGACGCTTCGAAAAGAGTTGTTTGATGAGAGTAGGCACCACTACACGGCATGAATTGTGTGCTTGCATGGGTTTGTAATTAAATTATTTTGTGTATGTTGTATGTTTATATGAGCATGGAGGTCGAGTTTTGGGCTGATGTGGCTTGTCAATTGGCGTCTAATCAACTACTTTGGGGTTCAAAATAGAAAAGTGTTTGGCCGACGTTCTTTCTATGAGAAATCTGAATTAGTTTCCCGAATTGTTGCGTCACTCTAAGGCTTTTCCTCAGTATGTGAATATGTGTTGGTGAGATGTGACTAAGTGGTGCGTAGTGTGTAGCTTGATTTTAGAAGGTTAAGTTGAGTTTAACCTACTTGGGAGTTATGATATCCTCGTTATAGGAGTTATGCCCATGCGGACTAAGATGAGTTAAGTCCAGATGGTGGTGTGGGTTTTGAGAAAAAGACTTTGTGGTCAATAATCATGGTGGGTGTGAGCCCGTGAGACGAATATTGACTATTTGATGTGTCTTGTGCCCATATGAGCTGGGGTGACTGTAGTAGTTGTCTGTTGTGTGTTGTGCAACCAGTAGTCCAATGAATAAGTGTGGTGGACTAAGTGAAACGTCTTAGAGATTGTTTGTTGTGGTTGGATATGAGGTGTGATTTTGGGCATGCTGAGGATTATGTACGTCAAGAGCTGTATACTCCGAGATTGGGTATGGATGGGAGCATAGCGGATGGGAGCATAGTGGACGAAAGCGTAATAATCTCCAGCCTAAGATGTGTTAGAAAGTTAAAGTTTAGACCGTGTTTGGGATGCTCCTTGTCCTATAGAGTGTTGTTCGTAGCCATAAGTGCCAGAGAATTCTAAAAGTTTGTGCATGACTGGTGATTTTCTTTGTGGTGTGTTGGTAAGTTACATTCTGTGATGGAAGTTGAAAGTTGTATGATGATGAGTATGTTGATCGGAGATGTTATCGACAAATAGATTCTCGAGTGATGTACACGTAAGTACAGAGAGATGTGTACTGGTGAATGATGATTCGAGTTTGCTCGAAAAGTTTGATGGAGAAAGGTTTTGTGGCTAAGGTTGTCGTTCTCAAGTTTAGGGGACTTTGTGGGATATATGGTGTATGACAAGAATTTGAGCGTGAGTATGTGGGACTTGTAGGGCATGTGGTAGATATTGTCGATGTGACCGACTCAATCGTTCTAGGATGACGTGTTGATGGGTAGAAATCCTTTAAGAGGACGATAGTGGTGGTTTGTATCTGGCTTAAAGTCTAGATGTGATGGTATCGTGTTACCCTAAAGGGACGAGTGATAGGGTGGTGTCTTTGGCCTAAAGTTGATAAGCGAGGAATATATTCATTACGTATGATAATTTTAAGAGGTAGTGGCAAGGAGCGAGAGCCTAAAGATGATTTGTGATTTTTCCTAGTTGGAGGAATATTTTGTGGTTGATTAACTAGTGTGATTATTCTCCTTGATAGGAGTAAAACGTTGGGATCGTATGAGTATGGGTTCGTTTACCCATGGTTTCTTGAGGAGTTCGTTGCTTTATCTTGTAAACCCGAGCGTCTGGGTGAGGTTTCTGGAAATGTAATTTAATTGCACGGGATGTCGGTAGTTTTAATTCTCGTTGAGAGAGAGAGAGATCTTAAGGAAAATTCAGTGATTGAGTTGTGTATGTGGTGAGAATCCTTCGAGAATGCAGATCCGTGGTTTGATTGTTATCCTCGTGAGTAGGAGATCATATTTGGGGATCGTGCTGGGTGTAGGGGGTTTGAAAGAACCATAGAAGTGTTCGATAATGTGGTTGGCTCGATGTTAAGATGGTGTTTCCTAGATATGATACGTTTGAAGGATGATTGTATTCGACCTTGGGTTTAAAGGTAGGTATGTTGTTCGCTCAGGACGGCGAAGTGTGGAATAATAAGGTTCAGCAATGTATTGAGCAGCTCGGATGGCCTAGAACAATAAGTAAGAAACCATGTGTTAAGATGTTGGCGATAAGTGTGTACCCGATGAGTGAAAGTGTAGAAGGCGTTTGTATGGTTGTGGGAGTTATGAGTAACTTTGGAAGGAAGGTCTTAGGGTTGGGGTTTTCTTGTCTGGTGTCGTGCGCTTTCTATGTGAGTCGCTTAGACATTGGGCTCGAGGTTGTGACATGGTTGTGATTTGTCTAATGGGAGTTAGGATAATGAAGCGTAACCTTGTAAAGTGAGGTCTTGGCACAACGGGATGTGTTGTATGGAGTATGGGGATTGATGAAGTTCGCGTGTGTGCAAATGAGGCATAAGAGGGCGTTGAGATTGGGTCATAATTTCAGATTAGCCGTTTCTTTCTTAGGAAGAAGATATGGTTGTCTTATAAATAGTGGCGGTATGCGGACTATTCCACCTTGGTTAGGTGAAACGGTTGGGACCGTTGGTTGATTCTTAGTTTGGTTGTTTCGGGGAGATCCGTGAGTTGCTCCTAAAGGATGGATACTACTGGAGTCAGGTGCACGGGGAACTGAATTCCTCGTGGGTTTTCATGATGGAGCTTATTTGCTATACCATATAAGTGTACGTATGTGTGGTTGTGTTCCCTAGGAGATGGGGTTGATAGATCAGGAATGCTTGTTCTTGCTGATGAAAGGGAGTATTGAGGTGTAAAGTCTTCTCTGCAATGATTAACGGAGGATTGTTAACGGTTGTGTGTAGTTTATGCTCGGTGGTGTAGGATATGGTTACACCTTTAGTTCTCAGTAGAATGGAAAGTTTGTTGGAACCTTGCGGCAGGGTTATTCACGTGGTAGGATCCTAATAGACTTTTGTGAGTTGGGGTTCGAATTGCTCAGAGTTCTTAAAGTTGAGGAATGGTCATCGACGGTAGTAAGTGTTGTGTTTTATGTATGACCATATGTTCGGATTGTGGTCCCGAGAGTTTGGTAAGATATGAGTTAAGAAAGATCCGATGTTTTCGGAGTTTGGGTTGGTATAATTTATCGAGATTAACATGATGGCTTGGTTTGGAATGAGAAGGCCGAGATGAGTTTTATATAAGAAGACGTTGCTAAGAGTAAAAGGCAAGTTTTGATTGGTTACTCGACAAATAAGCCTTGGGCTTAGGAACTTTGCTATTGTGGATTTTGAGAATCGATGTATGTGTCGGTATCAAAGTTTGGGGTTGACGTCGGATGACAGTGATCCTGCTTGGTTTGAAATTGATCAAAAAATTTAGAATCAATGATTTGAGAGTAACGTATTGAGTTATGTAGTGGCGAGTTGTTACGCAAGAGATATGATTAGGTTTGAGTGGGTTAGTGGACACCTATGTTGATTTTGTAGCTTTGATGCGAGTTGATTTTGTAGCAAGTTAAACATATGGAGTTTTGTCTGTGATAATGGGGTGGTACCTAGCATTTCTCCAGGGTGAGAATTGTGGTTGACGATAGAGGATAGAATAATTGACGAAGGTTTCGAGGAAAAGCGTTCTTGTGTATTCCACAAGGAATAAGCGAGTTTTTCTCTGAAAATGGGCGTTTGTGTTGTTGATCATGGATGAGCGTCTTGTCAGCATCAATAGCATGGCGATGTGATATCAAGTGGGTGGTCATCAGCTGATCGTCAGAACAAGAGTAAGGTTTAGGTGTGAAAAGTGAGACTTCGTAAGTTCGATGAAACATGTCTCGAAGCTTTGGTAATGGGAGTTGGATCTTGATTTGATGATTGATGGGGTGATTTTTGGCTTGAGCTTCAGAATTGAATTTTGGGGACGAACTTCTTTAAGGGGGAATAGTTGTGAGACCTTGACCCGTTCTTTTTTTAGAAATGATCAAGTGTTGATGGAGTAAGACTTAAAATTTGAGCTTAGTGATATTTTGAGCTTGGATGCACATGAAAGATATGTTAGAGGAAGAATATGGGGCTCTAATGAATGTTCGAACAAAAATATGTGAAAAGTGTGTGAAGGAAAGTGACATACCTTCACAAAATTGGTCATAACATTTTGTAGAAAAGGAATCATGGTATGGAGTTTGAAATATTGGAAAGTAGACTTTCGGGACTTTAATTTGAGCATAAGAATGACCTTATTTGGAGTTCGGATGAAGGAGATATGCTTGTTCAAAGTTGGACTAACAGTGCTGTCGCGAAAGACTGATTGATCGGTCCCGCGACGATCGATCGGTCTGTGACGGTTAGAGGCTATAAATCTCGATTTTTGGGTTTGTTTTGGCATTTCTCTCCTTTCTCCTCTCTCTCTCTAAAGCTTAGGAGTGAGCTAGGGTTTAGTGTTGTGAGGTTCTTGAGGGTTTCAACGTCCATTGGGGGTGAAGATCTTACCGTTTCCTTGCGCGAGTGGCCATTGGGGAGCGTGGAAATGCGTTAGAAGCTCCCTTAAAGTTACGCGGGTTGGGCTTGATGAGTTGGAGCTTATGCAGGGCTTGATTCTTGGTGGTGGAACTTCTTTGAGGTAGGATCTTGACTAATCCTTGTGGTTTACTACGATTTGTGTTGAATTTTTTAAACTAAGCAAAACCCTAACGGTGTTTGACATGTGATATAATAAAGTATGAATCGATGGGGATATTATACGAGTATCATTGGTTATTTGATGAATATGAGTTGTTGATAAAAAGCTATGAGGTTGATAAAAATGAGAAGAGGTTTTGAAGATTTTTGTGAGGTGGTTAAGTAAATTTGGTACTTGAATTAAAAGGTTGAGAAATAAAGATATGGATTTTCTTGTAAATTAGATGCTGGGTTGAAATGTTGAATGTGATGAAGTTTTGAAATAAGAATAAACTATTTTCAGAACTTTGGGATTTTAAGAAATGGTTAACCACGGTTTTAAGAAACCTTTCTACAAAGGGTTTTTGATTGTTTTTGCTCCTCGTGAACTTTTATTCCCTGAGGGAGGTTTTGGAACGATTTTTCTTTCCTTTTAAAGGTTGTTTCTTGTCTAAAATGTTTTTTAAAAGAGCTGGTTAGTATTGAAAATTAAGTTTTTCGCTTGAAAAAGGCGTGGAGCAGGACGGCTCAATAGACCAATCGATCGGTCTCTCCACCGATCGATCGGTTTGGTTATTTTCCAAAATTATTGATGTTTTGCTTAAAGATTTGGCTTTTGAGAACTTTAAACCTAGCTTTTGGATTACTCTATTACATTAGTTAAACCCTCAGTTGTGCGTATTTAAAAAGGTTTTGAACTCATAAATTGTTTGGTTTTGAATCGTGTTGGTTTAAATAAGTTTGAATGGATATTGGTTTACAAAACAAATTGGTCTTGAAGAATGTGGTTTAGTATGATTATTTCTTAAAACCCCTAGTTTTGGAAGAAAGCATAGATTTCTAATGTAGTTATACATGCATAGGATGGGTGCATCCTTTTCTTAAAAACGATATGATTTCTATTGGATAATTTTTGTGTTGGTACTCTATGAAATGGGTAAATAAGATGTGATATATGAGACATAATATATTGGGGTTATGATGCATATGACATGAAAAGAATTTTGAATGCTCAAATTGAATTTGATGAGAAAAATGGAAAAGGAAATTTGATCTGTGTATCAAATAATAAAGTGTGAAAATTATTAGGAGAGGAACCAGTTGTGGGTTGGACTCCTGGGTTTGTGAAATTAAAGGTTATAAATGAATAATAAACCTGTATGGATGGATGTGAATTAAGTTGGCCTGGCGGGTCCGCGGTGAAAGACTGGAAACTTGCGCAAGATGGGGACCACGTGCCCACAGGTTAGCCCCCAAAACGTGGTATTGTGTCGTGGTGAGTTATACAACTATCTATTACCCAATGGTTTCGCGTAGCCTATTGGGGGAATAGGCAGTGGTTTCTATAAGTTGTGCCCGATACCGATTCATTAGTTGTGATTGCGTTGTGGTGAGTTATAAAGATATCTATTACCCAATGGCTTTGAGTAGCCTATTGGAAAGTAATAGGGATGAATTTCTATAAGCTGCACCTAACGCCGGTTTATAATGTGAAATAGTTTTTGTGAAAAACTGGATGATGAGAAATTAATACAGTTTTATGTGAAAGAAATGAATGTTTTAAAAAGGGTTTATGGAAAGAACATATGGGTGTGCGTAAGTGTGTGTGGAAATAAATAAAATTTAGTGAAACTTGCATTTTATTTCTGTTGCACCCATCACACCTCACAAATCATGCTTAACATTTGATTAGTCTTTATCCTACGAGTTTCGGCTCATGTATATATATATATAAAATCATTTTAGGTTTCGAGGATTCGGAGCGATATTAATGCAGAGGATGCATGTCGGAAAGGATCAAGAAGAAAGATCTAGTCTTTCTTTCGTATTTGTATTATCATTGTATAGAAAGTAAAGTGGATGATTGTAATAATATAAGTGTTGTAAAAGAACTCTTGAAGATTAAAAACTTTGTTTGGCCCTTGTGACATGTTTTTATTATGGTTGCTTGGAGAAAACTAAAGGGTTGTTCTTAAGAAAGTCTTTATTGATAACATTTATGCGGAACATTTTTGGTTGTGGTCATAGGTTCCTGGGGTTAGAGACGTTACAGCCCATTTGTCGTCCCCAACTTTCATTAGCTGTTCGTTAGGAAACTGAAACTCCGTATCTTTACCTCCTTCAATTGGTTGATCGGTCAAGAATTCTGCCACTGCTATGCCTTTGACTGACTTCTGGGTGACGTACTTTAGATCGAACTCAGATAATAACAGCAACCATCGGGCTAGCCTTCTTGTCAGTGCTGGCTTTTCGAACAGATACTTCAACGGGTCCATCCGAGAGATGATGTTCACCGTGAAAGACAACATGTAATGCCTCAGTTTTCGAGAAGCCCAACAGGTCTTCTCTAATGGTGTATATCGTATTTCTGACCCGGTCATATTCTTGCTTAAGTAGTAGATGGCCTTTTCAATTCCAGTTTCTCCTTCTTGTGCAAGCATACATCCCATAGCTGAGTCAGTCACTGACAAGTAAAGAATCAGTGGCCTGCCAGGTTCAGGAGGAGCTAAAATAGGTGGATTTTCTAGGTATTGTCGTTCGCCATTAAAGGCGCCTTGGCATTTCTGATTCCATTCGAATTTGACTCCTTTCTTCAGCAGACAGAAGAGCGGCTCGCAGGTAGTTATCAGTTTCGCGATGAATCGACTGATAAACTGTATCTTACCCAGAAAATCCCTAACTTCTCGCTCGGTCTTTGGAGGAGGCATTTCCAAAATTGCCTTGATCTTCGAAGGGTTGACTTCAATGCCTTGTTGAGTGATCATGAACCCAAGCATTTTTCCAGCAGTGACCCCAAATGCACACTTCTGCAGGTTGAGCCGCATCTTATACTTTTGGATCCTTTTAAAGAACTTTTGCAATGCTGTGATGTGACCATCCCGATCCTTAGACTTTACTATCATATCGTCCACATACACTTCGACCTCCTTATGTATCATGTCATGCAATAAGGTAGTGGAAGCCCTTTAATAGGTTGCCTCTACATTTTTCAAGCTAAACAGCATTACACGATAACAATAGGTGCCCCAAGGCGTGGTGAATGTCGTCTTTTCTCTGTCTTCGAGATCCATCAGAATCTGGTTGTACCTGGAGAAGCCATCCATAAATGACAGCAAGGCATGCCCCGCTGTACTATCTACTAGGACGTCGATGTGCGGTAGTGGAAAATCGTCCTTCGGGCTGGCCTTATTGAGGTCCCAAAAATCCACGCAAACCCAGATACGACCGTCGTTCTTTAAAACTGGCACTATATTGGCTACCCATTTTGGATACTCGGTTACCATTAGGAATCCCGCGTTGGTCTGCTTGGCAACTTCTTCTTCGATCTTCAGAGCCCATTTTGGCCGGATCCGTCTTAATTTTTGTTTGACCGATTTAGCATCGAGGTATAGCGGGATGTGGTGTTGGACAATATCAGGATCAATTCCATGCATATCTTCGTAAGACCATGCAAACACATTATTGAATTCTTTTAATAAAGTTATTAATTGTTCTTGTTTAGCTAAGGATAAAGAAGAACCAATTTGAACACTTTGTGAGTTAGTTTCATTATCCAGATTTATTGACAAAGTTTCTTTAATTATTGGTTGGGCACGCATTTCTTCTTATCTTTTTGTTAAAAGTTTTATTTTTTCGAAAATATCCCCGTCGAATTCAAAATCGTCAGAAAGCGTATGAAATAAATTAAACAAAGCAGAGTAACTGAAAATCTTGTTCATTTCATTAAGAACTGAGAGAATTACAAACTCGATAGAAAAAGCAAAAAAAGGTGCGTCAACAGATGCGCCCTCGATTACATACTCTGACTCAATCCTGAACTCAGGATAAATAATGTGTTCATCACCGGACTCGATAGTCCAATTCATCACCTCTTTTGCAGCTGCATCAACGATAAGCTTGGTGCAGTCTACTGGCGCTCCGAAATCCATCATGAAGCAGCCCTGATTAGTCACCTGCAGCTGAGCCATTTTCTCATTAAACAGCACTCCCATGTCAGTACCATCGAGCCTGTCGGCCCAGTCATCCTCCTGGTCCTTCTTTCCTTCTTTTTTCCTTTCCAATGCCTCTTCCATCTCTGTGTCAGACAACTGATGGATGAAAAAGATCTCCAACCCTGGCAGCCTTTGATGAGTTTCTTCGTTGATCCACGGTTTTGGAAAGCCACAATACGAGAATAATTAGCCTTTCTTCCCCAGAATAATTAGCCTTTCTTCCCCTTCTAGGCCCTCCCAAATCTTCTTCCGTTGGTTTATACCCAAGACCAAAATGATGTGAAGTCGGCAATACCTGAATAAGTTTCGGGATTCCCTGCTGCTTGCGCCCTAATCCCATACCAGGGAAGAAGGACATTCTTCTCATCATTGTTATAGCCCACAGGTTGACATACCTTTCTTCTTTATTCATCAGCGTTTGAACAGCCTGTGCTTCATCAAACTGAAAACCGTAAAGTAATACATCATCTTCACTATGCTGAACTTCTAACAGAGTTGTGCCCTCTACTCCTTTCGAAGGGTGAATACTGTCCTCTCCAGAACTGCATCGTTTTTTTATCAATTTCAGTTTTTGGTGAAGGGTATACGGTACCGCCTAGACATTTAGGTCATGCAGCCATGGCCTGCCCAGCAGTAGATTGAAGGAGATCGGTACGTCTAGCATGTGAAACTCAACTGACATCTCCAGAGGTCCTACTGAAACGGCGAATGACACCAGTCCTAGTGCATCCTTTCTTGTGTTGTCATAGGCTCGCACCCCTTGATTGCAGGGAGTGAACTGATCTAGCCTCATCCTTAGGCAGACAGCCGTTCTTAATGGGTAAACATTCAAGGTAGGCCCATTATCAATGAGGGTCACTGGAACCCATTTTTCTAGGCATTTGACGGTGATATGTAGCGGCTTATTGTGACTTTTTCCTTCAGCGGGCAAATCCTTATCAGAAAAGAAAATGACTTTTGGTTCGGCAGTTGGCAAAATAAGCCCAATAAGATGCTCAGGGGTTGCATCTATCGGGACACTGGCTTTGTTCAACAGCTTCAAAATAGATTGTCTATGTTTACGTGATGCCATCAACAAGCCCCAGTTACTTATGTTGGCTTGCGTCTTCTTCAATTATCTCAATACAGCATCATCCTCCTCCTCTTGCTCTGTCTCTTTCCCTTTCCCACTTGGCTGTCCTCTTTCTAACTGAGCTAGTTTAAAATGTTGTCCACTTTTAGTTAGGTGTTTCACGCCGTCTTTGGGATCCCATAATCCCGACATCACATTATCAGTCTGTCTCACTTTGTCCACGTGCGGAGGGCTTTCGAAAGCCCACAAATCATTTAGGTCACTAACAGCTGCGATTTCCCTTCTTTCCTCGTTGTCTTCGACAGCCCATATATTATCAATTCTTTCCAGATGTCTTCCTCGATAAAATTCACTTGCTGCTTCTGGGCAGCCCAAAAATCAGTCCACTCTGCCCCATCTGATTTTAACACGATTCTTACCAGCTAGTATGACAGCATCTCATCGACGTATACTTTGTAGAGACCTAAACCCGAGCCACTAAAAACACCCACAAATAACCAACCCGAGAATACACTCTCAAAATGAAACATACATGCATTCTATATAAACGCCAAATGGCTTACATTACAAGGCTCCAACGCCGAGAAACATGTAATAAGCATACATGATAGACAGAAACAAAAGGAAAGATATAACTCTTCCACCTCTCCAATACCTCCTGATCAACCTGCGTGACCGGTACCTAAAGAAAATTAAAATCCCACACCGTGAGCCAAAGCTCAACAGAAACTAGACAGGTATATAGTATAAACAAAACATGCTAGGTAATCGAAGTGCAATTTTTGACTCTCTTTCAAGCCATGAAAATAGTTTAAAAGCAAATTTAGATCACGAGTCACAAGAGCCAGAAAACCATTTTCACTTGCAATGGGAAAGCGAGGATAAAAACTATTTTTTGACTCATCATAGCCTTGAAAACGATCCTAGTATTACGACTTTCGTAGGCCGATAATATAGTATTTCGACTCCCGTAAGCCGATAATACAGATTTAAGAAAATTAGTCTATCCATCCCAATATGCAATACATGCAATCCATGAATCTTCTCAGATTTTCACCGATGGATCGTAGCCCCCGTCAATGCATCTTTACGGACTTTCATCAAGGGACCGTAGCCCTATCGAATACCTCTTTACGGACTTGCACTGAGGGACAGTAGCCCTATCAAATGCTTCTTTACGGACTTGCACCGAGGGACCGTAACCCTATCAAACGCTTCTTTACAGACTTTAATCGAAAGGTCGTAACCCTAACGTAATCTTCTTGAACTTTAATCGAAGGGTCGTAACCCTAACGTAATCACCGTCAGCCGAGCTAACAAAACCATCTATCTCATTCTATACAACTATGCATAACCTAATCAGGATTTAACTGCATAATATCACGTACTATCACTACATATCACGAACCTCGTTACACATAACACTATCGAAAAATCATGTAATTCACATTACATAACCCATGCATAAATAAACTGGAGTTATAAATGCACATAGCCAGTTATAAACGCACATAGCCATATATAACTTCACATCATGATGCCACCCGCCAAACAATTCAACATCCACTCACATGGACAACCACTAACCTACAAAACCAAGCCTAACCCGAAGGCCAACGCTAAATCTTTCAAACCATGATATCAAAAAATACCACCTTTCCTCCAAAGGTGCCACGAGCCCAAACATGCTCCATACCCAACCACAACGCACACAACTATGCCTCAACAACCCACATCTAACCATACACGCCACTCCCGAGAACGGCATCTAAACAAACATCCGAGGCCACGACACGACCCCCGAAACCACAACACGACTAACTAAACCCCAAAACGAATCCAACAGTATTTAAATCAACTAATCCCATAATCAATCAATCGAATACCGTTGGAAACCAATTGGAAACCAAGGAACCAACCACCAAACCACAAACACACAGCCAAGAACCTTAGTTGACTGGACCCCTACCCCTAGTTGACTGAAAACACACTAGAAAGGCAAAAAATGCCACCAACACGCTATCCAGTCGACTGACCCTCACGGTCCAGTCGACTGAACCCAAGAACCCTGGATCTAATCGACTGATCCCTCGATCTAGTCGACTGGGCTAAGGCTGTTGGAACGCGGAAGGAAAAATAAGAACCGGCACCGTGACCGAAAAAAACGGCGCATGCGTTTTTCATGAAAAATCAAAACAATGAATAAATATATTAAGATTAAATATACCTTCAAGAAAATATCTGTGCGTATAATAGGCTACATGAGGGATCACGAGAAAGTATAAGACTCGGGCTAACCGTGTGAGAAAATCGGATATCCCTAACTATGTCCCCGAGTTAGATCATTTCTCGCACGAACCAGAACTTATGCCACTAAAGGTCCTAACTGAACTCCCGGCCCTAACTCAAATTATGTCTTGAGTTTCCAATTATCAAATACACTGAATTCTCCCCACGTTTAAGATATTGATTCTCGATAAATAAATTAGGTTACAGACAACTCGATTTAATTATCCTCTTCTCCTCCCAACCGCACCGCTTATCCTTTCGATATGCCGGATCCAAAGTGCCACTGTACAGATTTAGCATAATCAAACCTATAAGCAAAGCACACGAGGGGGAACTCCTTAACCTAAGTCAGACATGATTTTCGTTAGCTAATTATCGATCATTGCACAAATAACGCCAGTACCCAACTCACCGGTATTGTTGATCTCATTGAGAAAATCTCAACCATTGATGACTCAAAGTACTATACACTATCTGAACACAATCAATCAATCACTTCGGGATTAAGAGT
>JAOTRH010148346.1:0-13418 GCA_034768845.1 Heliamphora exappendiculata | reverse complement strand
AAATTACGCCCCGAGCCGCCTGATCGATGCGGCCCGGTGACCACACCCGAAATTACACCACGTTGACGGACGTGACCTCCTGCGCCGGCGATTGGCCGATCTGCCGGCTATCGAAAGGCGAGCGATCATCTCGGGAGACCACCCGGACAGCCAAGCTCATAAGCGAACTTGCCTTACGAGCGGCCGGGGAAGCGTCGACGAGATCGACCTCGTTCCGTCTACGACCGGGACATGGCTGCGAATGCGGCATCCTTGATGCCGAGATCGCCGCGACGCGGGAGATACCCAGGCTCGACGGCGATACTCCCATCATTTGGATTGGTGACAATTCGATCACCGTGGCATCGCTCGCCAGAGCAGATCCTCGACCGATACGGCTCCGACCGATATGGCCCGGAGCCCACTCCATCGCGAATAGCCGTGCGGGTGTTTGGCTATCTATCGATGACGACGGCGAGAAAGAGGATCGAGCGGTATTAGAAGGCTAGAACGTACCTTTGGCGGTGATCACCGTCCAGGTCGTGGCGAGCATGATCCGGAGATCAAGCAATAGCGTCCGATTTCGAACGTAAAACACGTCGGTCGCGACCCGGCGGCGATAGCTGACGTCATTCCGACCAGTCACCTGCCAAAGCCCGGTCAAACCGGGCACGACGGAAGAATAATGCTCGAAGAAGCGCCCGTACTTTTCGATCTCGCCAATGACGATTGGACGAGGTCCTACGATACGCATTTCCCCGCGCAACACGTTAATGAGCTGCGGCAGTTCATCTATGCTGCTCTTGCGAAGAAACTTCCCGATCGGCGTGATGCGCGGATCGTTGCGCAGCTTATGGTCGAGACTCCATTCCAGCCGCGCTCGCGGATCGCGCTCAAGCAGTTCGGCAAGTCTACGATCCGCATCGACGACCATCGTCCGAAACTTGAGGCAGCCGAAAATTTCGCCCCGATGCCCGATTCGGCGATGGCTAAATAGAATGGGACCGGGATCGACGATCCAAATAATGATCGCGGTCAGCAGCATAAGTGGCGCAAGAGCGACAAGCGCGATCAACGCAATTACTCGGTCAATGACATTGAAATGCCGAATGGCTATGAAATCTTCCTTGCGTATTTCGCAACAAATTTCATCCGGCAAAGCCGAGCCGTTCATATCAGTTGCCCCCTTACGGCCTGCCCCGGCCGTCACGCAGCATTATATCTCAAGCGCAGCGATTCGAAAGCGCAGGATCGACCGGAAAATTGCGTAAATATGAGGATTTTCTGTTCAATTATGGAGCAGGAAGAAGATGTTCGCCTTAACAGTATCGGTCCCGTTACATCTTTCCTTCCGATTACTATCTACGTGCATTTTATATCCGTATTATATGCGGATATGTTTGGCGATTTTGGCCAGGTAACGATGCGGATCAGAGCGACTGTTCACCGGAGAACCCCGGAAAAGCACGAGATTCCCGAGCATCAACGACGGCGCGCATACGGCAGATGTCGGAAGCCACGCCACCCTTGAGGTTGGTCGCGGCCTCTGTTATCCTCGACGGTGGGCGGTTGGAATCTTACTATGCGCAAGGTAGCCAAAGCAATTGAAGGACCCAGCGGTACAATTACCCTTGGTCTTACGCGGCGCTTTCCCAGGAAGCCATCCTTACAAAGTGATCGATGGCCCGGCTGGTTTCGTACTGCCGTCATTCTCGGTGGAAATGGGCTGCTTTGGGCTTTGGTTTTACGGCTTATCAACTAGTTGATGACCAACCACGCACTGGCGTGAGGCTGACATGTCGATGCGTGTTGCCAATCGTATTAGCTGAAGCGATCCTGAAGGCCGGTGTGGGGCGAGTAGCGCCAGTTATACCGGATCGTGAGTCGCGATATCTCGGCGCCATAGGTCAGGTTTTGCTTGGATCAGATGGGCAACCTGCGGGTTGCAGCTGATAATGCCCGTTGTAAAACCATATCCGCTGGTGACGAAAAATCTCGACAGCGCCTAGCCCGATCTAGACTAGATGCAGATATCTCCGGCTGGCGTGGACTGCGTCTGCTACGCTTCCGTGATGAGCAGGGTGGTAAGCGATTGGCATCGCCGCTCGATTGATCGAAGCAATTGACGATATCGTCGCGTGCCAGCCCGGCGCGTGTTGCTTGTCCGCATATCCCGACACCGCCTTCGGCCCGTCGGCCGCCCATGTGTGCGTTAGGGACAAATGCCCAGATCGCCGCGTATGCGGCTCCTGCGAGAGCGGCGTCGGCAAAGGGGGGGCATCCACGGCGTTCCGGCGCTTCACAGCGCGGCCGGGCGCTCTTCCTCGATCTTTGCCGAACGTTGTCCGACAATGCGCGCGGGATTGCCGACCGCGACCGCTCCTGCCGGCACGTCTCGAAGCACCACGGCATTCGCGCCGATGACGCTATCATCGCCGATTTTGATCGCGCCAAGGATAGCGGTGCCGGGGCCGATTTCGACCCGATCGCCGATCGTGGGGTAGTTCGCGAAATCCTGGTGGTCGAGGTCACGGTATCGCAGCCCGAGACTCGCGTGCTGAAGCAACGTCAGGTTGCTGCCCGCCGTGATCGGCCCGAACCCGACGCCCAGGGGGTGCGGTATATGCAGGCCCGGTCCGATGCGCGCCGCCGGGGAGAGTTCGCTCGAATTCCAGATGCAGTTCAGCCTCGTAAGCAGCGCGGATATCACGCCCGCCACTGCTCCCCGGCCATGCAGCGCAGACGCCAGTCGAAAGAGTAAGACGATCGAGAACTTGTTTAGACCGAGCGCAGCCGCCACGTAGAAGGCGGACGATTTGGGTCCCAAACCATACGCCTGCGCATCCGCACGGATCAATTCGCGAAACGACATGGGCCGGATCTCGGCGCTCATACGTTGGCGATCCATGCTGGCCGCGCGACCGCCAGGCTCCAGGTACGGAAGCCGAACAGGAATATCGTCACCAGTACATTGGCCACGCCGAGCCCGATCAATCCGAAGGCCCTAATAAACAAGATATTCGCAATGAGCGAAAAGAGCAGAAACGCTATGTTTCCAATCCATATCGGTTTGTCGAGGCGGCGCGCGTAAAGGCCTGCAAATGCACCTTCTGCCAAGAGGCGTAATATTGCAGCCCCCATCAACGCCCACAACACGTAGCGAAACGTGTAGAACTCCGGCTTATGCAAAAGGCCGGACGAATACGGTATGATCAGCGATATGCTGAGACACAGCGGCAATCCAAGCAGGAAAATGGACCGCTGGGCGGCACGCAGTTCGTGCCGGAAGCCGGACATGTCGCCCTCCTCGGCGAAGCGCACGAGTTTTGGCAGCACCACCGCAAGGCAGCTGCTCGATACCAGGGTCACGACCGCATTGCTGAAAGAAGAATAAAACGTCGCCACACCCACCGCCTTAAGGTTCAGGTAAGCGCTCAAAACAAGACGGTCGAGGTAAGTGCCCCCGGCCAGTCCGATCGAACCGAGCCAAATTAGCGACGAAATCTTGAGGCCGCTGGTGAGCGATGCCCGGTCGACCGGAAGTGCCCGCAAGGACGGCCAGCTTCGGAAATTCAGAATTTCGAGATTGATCCAAATCGACAAGGCCGAGCCGACGATCCAAAGCAAAAGAACCGTCCACAGTGTCCGCAACTCCGGCACAACCAGCAGCGCGGCCATCGCGACGAAAGCCCACAATCCCGACCTTACGAAGAACACCAAATTCGAAAGCAAAGGCTTGCCGAGTGCGTTCGTGTTCACAAACATCAGGTTGGCATAACTTTCGAGACAGCAAATCGCCCAGGCACAGAGGGCAATCGGTAGTCCGAAACCGGAAAGCCCAAGGCTACCCAGAATGACGAACAATGGCAGCGCAGCAACGAAATTAAGCGCGAAAAAGAGCGTCTGATCGCGCATCGAGCGCGCCGCTCCATCGGGTGTCTCAAGGACAAGCCGGCGGGCCATTTCGTGGTCAATCCGGCCACCAAGAAAGACAACCATGAACATCGAAAGCGCGAAAATGATACCATAGACCCCGAGCTCGGTCAGATCGAGAAATCGTGCAATGAAAATCGAGAGACCGAACTTTCCGGCAAGACTTGCGAGGCGAAGAACGAGGTTCGCCAGCGGGATTTGTACTTTTGCGGTCAATCCCAGAATTCGGTTCGAGTGCGCCGCGGCGATCATCGTGGGTTTCCCGTGCAGTTTTCCAAGCCCTTTGCCAGGACTTCGCTGACATATAGTTAAGAGGCACTAGCATATATTCGGAAATGCTCACCGTGTCTTCACGCGATCAACGCCCTAAAGTGAACCACTGCCACTAAATTGGCGCTTCTGAAATTTGCCAATGCCTCAATATGGCCGAAATATTGCAAGCGCCGGTGCAACTTGCAGAAAATCGCGATAGGCTCCCTTGAGCGCCGAGAAGCCGACGACTACGGTGTCGCCTGCTATAAGGCGTGGATCGCGGTCGACGCCTCGCCTGATTCTATTCAGATCGAAGACAGCGGCCATGCGCTGACCGTCGACCTCTCTAAATACCACGATCTGGTTAAGCGCCGCCGTGCGGTTCGGGCTCTTTGCGCGCGCGATCACCTCGAGCAAGCTGGCACTACCGGCGATCTCGTACACGCCTGGATCGTTTACGTTGCCTTCAACGATCACATGCTCGCCGGCCGCGTTGATCACGGAGACGTCGACGTGCGGGCTGTTGAGATATTGTCCCAATTTGAGCTGGATGCTGTCGGCCAATTGATGCGCGGTAAGGCCCGAGGCTTTGACCTGCCCGACCAGTGGAAGATCGACGTTCCCCGCCGAATCGACGCGGAGTTGGTCGCGACTGAGGTCGGGCTCATAAAGCACCTGCACGTTCAGCTTGTCTGCAGGAAGAATTGCGGCCTCTTCCGCACTCGCCGGCATATGGCTCTTCAATTCTTCGTACGCCGCGCCGTTCCGCGGCACCGAAGCTTGCGGAACCGCACAGCCCGCAACCATCGACAACGGCAAAAGTGCAGCGAGCAGCCCCGACGTGACGCGCGCATGCGCGATCGCCTTCCGAATCGGCCCCGACATCATAAACCTCCGAAATGCCCCGCCCACAAAATGCCAGCCAACAAACTGATCGGCAAGAGCATCTATTCGTAATATGCTTTAACCAACCAGCGCGGTTGTCGGGGGCGCAAACTGCATGAACACTCAATCTATCCATACTTCTGAGCTTCAGCTTGATTCGGAATCCATGGGGCGCGGGGGGGGCGAAATACGCGCGATTCTTCAGGCGCTATGGCGCGGACGGGTCATAATCGCCGGCGTATTCGTCGTCCTGTCGGCGATCGCGGCCGCGGTAGTTTGGTTAATTCCGGGAAAATATCAGTCCGAAGTGATCGTTTTGGTACAACCCGTCGGCAATCTCGCCGACCCAAATGCACTGAACGCGCAGGCATCGCCGGAGATCGTCCGGAGCCAGCTCGAAGTCGTACAGTCGCAAACGGTGATGGAGCGGGTGGTCGATCGTCTCGGTTTGATGGGTGATCCGGACTATGCGCCAAAAGGCTCGATGCGCGATGCGCCTGCCGATACGCGAAAGGCAGCGGTGATCGCGAATGTCGCGAAAAACCTGAAAGCGGACAACGACGGCCGCTCGGCGACGATCCACATTACGTTCGACGCCCGCTCGCCCGCGAAGGCCGCGCACATCGCGGACACGATTGCCGACGAGTACATTCACACACAAGGCGAGCTCAAGAGCAGGGCCATTCAGGCGACCAAGGCGCGCCTCGACGGGCGATTGGCGGATTTACGGGATCAGGCAATCGGGGCCGAGCAGCTTGCAGAAGACTATCGGCGGTCGGTCGGCCTGATCATGCTCGCGCCCGCTCCGGACGGGAACGACGGCTCCGCGGCGAACAGCTATACGGCGCGGCTGCTCGATGAGTTCAGCCGCCAGGCGGCAGGCCTCACTGCTTCAGCCGCCCAAGCCAATGCGCGGGCGCACGACGCAGCTACCGATATGTCGAGAAGCGGTGGGGCGAACACACCCGAGGCATTGTCGTCGAGCGTGATATCCTCCTTGCTGCAACAGGATTCCGAACTAGCGAAGCAGGAAGCGCAGCTCGCCGCGCGCTATACGGCGGAGCATCCGCAGCTCGTACAGGTCCGTGCACAGCGGGCTGAGCTGCAACGCGCGCTGAGCGCGGCGCGAGGAAACGTCGAGACCTCGCTACGGATCGCCGCGAACAGCGCCAATGCAGCCGAAAGCGCCGCGAGCGCAAAGGCGAGCGCCCTCTCAGGGCGGGTAAACAAGGAGATCGCCGAAGGCGTCCGTTACCGGCAGCTCCTCCAGGACGCCCGCATCAAGCGCAAGACCTACGAGGATTTTGCAGATCAATCCGGCGTGATATCCGAACGCGCCTTGCTGCAGTTGCCGGATGCCATGCTCGTCTCGCCCGCATCGCTTCCGATAAAGGAGAGTTGGCCAAAGCGTTGGCTGATCTTTGGGCTTTGCTGTTTCGCAGCCTTCGTCGCGGGATGCGCCGCAGCGATCGCCCGCGAACTTGGCAGGCGCGATCGCATATAGGCGATCCGCGCGTTCCGATCGGGACATGACGGCAGCCATCCCCTTGCTCAAGCCACGCTTCGAAGGGCCTTGAGCAAGGGGAAGGTTTTCCCTTGAGCGGAGGACGCAGTCGCGACCCTCTCCTCACGCGAGTAGAGACAGGCGTTGCCGAATTTCCAATGCTCACCACCAGGGGGGCGTGACCTCGCAACACACGTCTTACCGCATCAGATCAGCCCAGCGGGCGGGCGGACAGGCCTGTCCTATGATCGGTCGGCGCGGCGCATGACGACGGCTTTGATGGGCCTTTTCGCTATTGCAAGACTCCGCAACTTGCCAGGACGAGAACGATCCAAACAGCGCCGGTATAGATCGGTTGTCCTGTTGAACATGACCTGCGCGCTGAACGCGCGCGCCTTGTCCAGCGAATGGGCCCTCAGTTCCGATCTCTTATCGGCACCGAGCGACGCCAACGCCGCGAGTTTCGCGCCTAAAGACACCGCGCTGCTCTCGGCCACAAACCCTGTTTGCCCCGCATCGATCAGTTCATCGACGCCACCAACGTCGGTCGAGACGATAGGCACTCCGTTGGCCAGCGCCTCCAGGAACGTCACCGGCATCCCCTCGTAGCGGCTCGCGCAAAGCAGCGCGTTGAATTGCGGGTACAGCGGGAGCGCAGAACAAGCGCCCGGCAATTCAACCTTGTCTTCAAGGTCGAGCGATCGGATCGCAGCCCTGACTTCACCATCGAGTTCGCCACCGCCCACCATGATCAACCTGCTGTCCGGGCGGGTATTGCAAAGCTCCCGGAAGGCGCGGACGGCCAGGATCGGATCCTTTTGATCACAGAAGCGGCCGACGAAGCCCACGGTAAAATGTTCGGCCGCCGACGGCGACCGGAAGGGCTTGGCAACCAGATCCCTCGAAATACCGTTGGGGATGATCATGAGTTTCGACGGCTCTATTCCGATCGACAGCGCGTGGTCATACTCCTTCTTCGAGACTGCCACGATTGCGCTGCCAAATCGGCTGAGGAAGCGCTCGATCGCCCCGAACGCGGGACTGGAGTCGCCACCCATCGTCACGAATCCGTGAGGCGAGTAAATCTGGACGCTCGAACCGAACGCACCGGCCATCCGTGAAAGCGCGCCAGCTTTCGAACTGTGGCTGTGAACGATGTCGAACTGCCCTTGCCGGAGCACCTTGCGCAGCTTGGCCATGGCAAGCAGGTCATGCGCGCCGACGGCCCGATGCATCTTCAGCGGGATCCAGCGCGCCTTGGTCAGCAGCCTTGCGCGTTCGAGGAACTGCTCGCTTGCGCGAAGCGGAGAATACACGATGGTGATGTCATGCCCCGCAGCGATGCCCAACTCCGCGAGCGTAAGCATGACGCCGGCGCTGCCGGCCGCAGCCGACTCGATCACGTGACAGATTTTCATTCGCCCCCTTGGCGCCCGAACACTATGCCCCATACGGCTCGGACACCGAATCACATGTATATTTGAGTTTCATTCTGCGTCAAAGCAGCACATCTTTTTGAATGGCCCGGAATAGGACTTGTCGAGTTTGGGAGAAATCTTCAGACTCAGTCGCGATTTTTCAGGGCACGCAAAAGAATGGCTAGTTCGAAGATTTTGAGGATTTTATATTTCCTCGGCGTCGTGACGATGCCTTTCGATGCCGTTCCCGGCCTTGGAGCGCTGGGGGAGCTTGCGCACGAGGGATCTTTCTACTTCTTCTTCACTGCAATATTCTATGCGATTCTTCTATCGTTGGGCGGAGTTCTAAGCAAATCCTTCTCACCATCGGTCGGTTCCCGATGGATATATTGGAGCGCCACCGCTTTGCTGGGCGGCGTTCTCATTTCGGGCTTGGTCAACGTCCCCGGCATTGCGAGTGCACATTTTCACGACCGCAACGGCCTGCCGAAGTTCATCACTTCCGCGGGGGTGATTGCCTATGGGTTGATGCTCGCCTGGTTGACCGTGACCTGTGTCAACGGCCGTTGGTACCGTGGGTTGATTGTCCCGATTTGCGTCAGCGCATGCATCTGCATGGGCTTCAGTTTCCTCGAGGAGGCGAGCGTGCTTGGCCTGCACCTTGCGCCGTTCGATGCCCTCAACAGCCTGATACATTCGGGCACCGAACAACCCGCGGTGCTGTACGATGGTTCGCTTAACCTGAAGGTTCTCGAGGCTTGGGACAAACGTCTGCGCTCGGTTTCCTTCGAGCCGCCATCGTTCGGGAATTTCACCGGACTGATCTGGCCGTGGCTGGCGTGCGGCGCGATGGTTACGAAGGGCGCACGACGCACCCTCCACATCACGATCCTCGCGCTTTTCTCCGTACTCATCGTCGCCGCACAGGCTCGAACGGGGTGGCTGCTGTTGGCGGCCAACATCGGAACGTTCACGGCGCTTTGGTTCGTTTTCCTTCCGGCCAACGGACGTCCGCGCCCGCTCTGGGTGGCCGCCGCGTCGTTGTGCATCGTGGCGGCGCTCCTCGGCGGCGCGGCCTATTATGCCGCATCGTACGAGACGCTTTCAAGGGCGGTCGTCAAAGGTGATTCGATCTCCGACCTTTCGCGGCTTGCCTACCAGGTCACCGCCTTCAAGATCTTCCTGGCCAATCCGCTGTTCGGGGTGGGGTTGGGCCAGTTTGCGTTCAGCGCCGCCGACTTCATGCCGAGTTGGGGCTTTCTCAGCAGCGAGATCCGCCCCTCGCTGACGTTTCCCGATGCGCCCTGGCCCAACACGTACTCCATCTATGCGCGCACGGGTGCGGAGATGGGAATTCTCGGCATCTCCGCTTGGCTCGGTGTGTGGGTGACCACGGCGCTGTCGACCGTCAAAGCCGGTCTGCGGCAGGCCAGAACGCACGGCCGAGTGCCTTGGCCGTGCTACGCCATCGTCATGTCGATCGTCGCCATACTTGTATCCGGCTTCACCACCGATACCTTCCGTACGCCGATGATCTGGATCACGCTCGGCGCGGCCGCATACTTTATCGAGGCCGCACGTGGACGTGCAGCAGCCTCAAGCTCTCGCCCGATTTTGGAGAATCTGCGCAACGCCACTCTCGTCAATCACGCTGCGCCATAGCATCGGCGCCGGATCGAACGAGGCGTTATCCGGCCAATCGAGCCGGTCCGGCGCACCGGCAAACATATCCTCGGCGCTACCCCATAGGCAGCTCATACCGAACTGCCGCTCAGAGATTCGAGACTGGGGCTGCTCGTTCGCGATGATCCTGAGACCTAGCGCCGCGTATTCGAGCAGCTTGGTCGGGGTCTGGAGCACGTGCGGATAGTGGTTCGGGAAATAGCAGACACAGGCCCCGAAAGCCCTGAGTCTCGCGAACAACTGATCCTGCGGGAGCGTGCCTGGAAAGACGACATTGTCATGGGATCGGAACGTCGACTGAAGCTTCTCGCCGGCGTTGCCATAGAGCCAAAGCGTCTTGGTCGAACCGTATCGCCGGAGGAAGCTGGCGATCATCGTATCGATGCGCCTCTCCGGCAACATGCTCCCGATATAGCAATAGTCGCCGGCGGGTCCCGCGGCCGGTAGATCGCGAAAAGCAAGGATATTGTTGGCGACCCCCATCGGAAGAAACGCTTCCGGCACGCCGTCGGAAAACCCCAGCGCCTGGCGAATGCTCTCATTCTGGAAAATACGCAGATCGGGCGTGTGGTTACCCAGCGCTTTCACTCGATCCTTCAGCTTCCGCGCGAAGCCGACCGAAAGCGAGCGATAGTCATGGATGACGAACTGCGCCGCCAGACGCCGCGGGTAAAAGCCCATCATGTGCCAGGAGATCGCCTGCGCCAGATGCGGATCCGCCTCTGCCTGAGCCGGCGTCATTTCGTTCACGACGTAACGATCCGCAAAGTATTCCCGGTATGCAGCGATTTCCGGATATGCGGCCCTGTGCTCATGAACAAAGATTAGATGATCTGATCTGAAAGTTTGCGAAGTCGAACCGTCAGGTGTCATTTTTCATCCGAACGTAGAAGATCTGCCCCAAAAATTGCTTCGCAGCCTAAATCAGGGATCTGCGGTACACAATCGGGTCGCGCCTTCGGTAAACACGTCATGCGTGCGATCGCGATCCCATCTGTTCCAGAAAGTGACATGCGACGGGTCTCGCCCGGAAGCGCCCTTGCTGGCAGCCGCCCCGGAGCGCGCCCGGGCCGCACCGGCGGCGATCCTGTTCGAATCCCGATCGAGGATGATCGATTATAGCTCGTCATCCGGATCTATTTATCACTTATGTTGAAAATGAATTCTTAAGGGAATTCCTGATATGCCGTCTGACACTAAACATCGCTGAGATCCCGGCATTCTATTGAATTGCGACTGCCCATAAATGAGGAATTAAGGACTTTATCTACAAAAGTGCGTATGATATATGCATTTTGGGTGTTGATTGGGGTTGGGGTAATGGCGAATCTGAACGTGTCGGGAGCATCGTGTCCGAAGGCCGGATGCGAGACATAGCGGCAGCCGCGGATGGCGGTCACGGACGCGCCTAAGCCGCATTCTTAGCCGCCACGCCGCGGGAAATCTCGCGGCTGCGCAAAAGCGAATCGGTTCGTCGTGTGCACCGCGCAGGTCTCGGCGAACCCGGCCAATTTTGCGCCGGTCTGGATTGGTCCCCGCTCCGAGCCGTGCAATCGCGAAAGTGTCGGCGGGACGTCTTAAAAATTTCTCAGCCTCATACTGCGAATTTTTTTGGATATTGCCTTGGGTGGGAGCATATATTCATGACTTATGTAGCAGCGCAATCGGCCTATAAATTCGATAATTCCATTGGAATTAACACGAAGATCAATGCTTACAATTCAGTATACTCCAATTCCACAACGTTGATTCAGGAATTAAAGGCCCTTGGCATCAGCAATGTTCGCGATGGCACCCCGACGAGTAGTTCGCTCTCCATCGATATTGCGCTTGCGAAGGCCGGCATCCACTTCGACCTCATGGAAGCCAATCCTTCGCTTGCGAACGGACAAGTAAACGCGACTGCCGACGTCCAACGCGCGCACCAATTGCAGGCGGCCGTACCGGGGAGCGTGACGAGCCTCGAAGGGACCAATGAATACACTTCGAACACATACTATCTCAACGGCGTTTCGTCGTACAATAACCTGCAATGGGGCGTTTCCGACGCGGCCCAGCTGAAGGCCGCGGCGCGAGCGGATCCCCTGTTCGCCAATACGACGCTGGTCGCTCCCTCGGCCATTCAGCTCAATTCGCTCCCCAACTTCGGCAGCTATGTGGATGCGAGCAATGCGCACTCCTATGGGCAGACCGGCGGCCAGCTTCAGGACTACATCACCTACGGCGTGGGCTATGCGCAAGCGTCTGCCCCCGGCAAGCCGGCCTATGTGACGGAAACCGGCATTGCGAGCTACGGGTACGTGTCCACCTGGGGCGGCACGGCGGACGAAAAGAACCAGGCAATCATCGACGTCAATGCCGTGCTCGATGGCTTTTACGCCGGCGCCGCGATGACCTACCTTTATGAACTCGTCGACGATCCGACCGCGTCGGCGGGACAGGAGCAAAAGTTCGGACTGTTTCGATCCGACGGCTCTGCCAAGCCCGCGGCGGTCGCGGTCGGCAACCTGATGCACATCCTCGCCGATAGCGGTACGGGATCGGTCGCGCCGACAGGTCTGAACTATACGCTCAGCGGACTGCCGAGCACGGCCTCCTCGATGCTGCTCGAGAAATCCGACGGCACCTTTGATCTGGTGATCTGGAACGGCAGGGCGACCGTCTACAACGGGACCGGCGATGTGACACCGGCGACGTCGACCGTCACGGTCACCCTGGGCTCGGCAGCCTCGTCGATCGCTGTCTATGACCCGGTAAAGAGCGCGACAGCCAGCACCACGCTCAGCAACGCCAGCACTTTCACCGTCGGGCTATCGGCCGATCCGATCGTGATCGCGTTGAACGCGGGGACACCGTCGCCTCCTGCCACGACTACGACTCCGGCCACGACCACGACGCCCCAGGTCAGCAACGTCATCCTCTCGGGGACAAGCGCAGCGATCAGCGGCCAAGCCCAGGCAGGCAGCACCGTGACCGTCAGCGACGGAACCAGCGTAATTGGCACCGCCGTCGCGGATGCCAGTGGAAACTGGAACCTGGCGGCCTCGGTTTCCAGCGCGCGGCAGCACAGTCTTACGGAGACGGTAGTGTCATCGAGTGGCGCGTCGGCGCACTCGGGCGGGTCAACGCTGTTCGGGACCTATTCCCAATCACTCACCGGCGGCAGCGGCAACGACGTCCTTATCGGGAACGGCGGCGACAAGCTGACCGGCGGCGCGGGCGCCGACACTTTCGTGCTCAATCCCAATTTCGGTTCGGAAACGATCCTCGACTTTACGGCGAGCCAGGGAGACAAGCTCTCGGTCGATCACCGTATTTTCGCCGATTTTAGCACGTTGATGCAGCATGCTGTGCAAAGCGGCGCCGACGTTTTGATTACCTACAACCAATGGAATGTCCTGACGCTCCATGCGACCGATATTCATACTTTGACGGCATCGAACGTCAGCTTTTTCTAAATCTTCGGATAGCGGCAGTCTCCTGCGCGATTCGTCGCGGCGTACTTTGAACAGCATCGAAGCGAAACAATAGAACGGCGCTTTACGAAATCGATGATCGATGAAAAGCGGTGGTGTGTCTAAATCGGACAGGCCAAAGTCCGATGGACGGCAATGCCCGTTAGATTTCGCTGAAATATATAATGTAGATGATGATTCTCGGCTGGGCCTTCGCCCTCGCCAACGCGCATCGATCAGGGGAAACGCAGACAGATGACCATGAAGCAACCCGTTCTGGTGACCGGCGGAGCCGGCTACATCGGCAGC
>JAOTRH010148335.1:0-13419 GCA_034768845.1 Heliamphora exappendiculata | reverse complement strand
CTCTTCCTCTTCTCTGACCCTTTCATTTATGGAAGGCTTTCCCTGGAAATCAATGGCCACTCATGACTGTTGGTTTCGAGACTTCAATTGTAATAGAATGCCCAATTTAATTGTAATTGAATCTGCTATTGAAATCTGGATTTCAATGGCCAATGAAATTCACAGATTCCAACAGTATATCTATCTCATTTGGCAACTGGCATAAATTTGATTTTTTTTTCTTTTTGTTTTAAATTGAAAAAAAAATTGAAGGAGAAAAAAGGTACTGATTATTCGGTGATTGGCATTTTAAATCCATGGATAACTAATAGTACTTTTGACAATTCAAGAGAGAAAAAGTGTGTTTTTTATTTTTTATTTAGATAAATAATAGAGAAAAGATATTTATTTAGATTAAAAAATGTATATTATAATTTAAAATAATCTTCCCAAATCACTCAATTCAAACTGACATTAAACAAATTTTTTTATTGAAATTAAAATCTAAACAAAATATAAGATATTATCTTAATAATATTATTAAGACATTCGCCGCAATTAGAAAGCAACGGTGTCGTGGTGTAGTTGGTTATCACGTCAGTCTAACACACTGAAGGTCTCCGGTTCAAACCCGGGCGACGCCATCTCTTACCCCAATTTTTCATCGTCAACTCTGAATACGACGTCGCAGACCATTATTTTCTGGAAAATTCCACGTCATGGTGGAGACCACCAAAACGACGTCGTGGAAACTCATCCGATTTTCCACGTGACGATGACGAACTCCAGTGGTTTCCAACAGAGCCCAACCAATCATCATCGACGTTCGCATCACTTCCTCAAATCCCATTGGTCCGTTATTCCACGTCATCATCCCCAAAGAGAACGTCCGCCACTAATCTATTGAAACTTCCCCCTAATTCTGTCTCAGATCCAAAGGATTCCCCAACAACGAACAATTTAAAACCCTCCGGAATTCGAAAACGAAAACGAAGGAATTCTTCAAGTTTCTTATCCGAATCTTCGTCGCAAATCCAGATTGAGTCGCTCAGATTACCTCTTTCTCACTCGTTCTCTGTAATGGCTCGAAGATCGTTCAGTTTCGCGGCTGTGTTTTTGGTACTCTTTGCGATTCAATCATCGTCGACGGCGCTGATTTCTACCCCCGATCTCAGTCCTTTCTATCCCAAAGCAATCTCTGTAAGTACATGTTTTTGTGTTTTCGCGATCATTCCGTGCTTCTTCTATTTTCTAAACGGTATTCGAATCGTCTAAACGTGCTTCCTCTATTAATTTGATCGAGAATAAATAAATACATGAGTCAATTTGTAAAATAAAAAGCAATTTTTGGATTTACCTATTGATATCCTGACTCCTGAGCGATCTTCTCTTCGAGGCTTAGATGAACAGATCAAATTCTGGGATGTTTCAATTGAGTTTCAATTTTTACCTTGACTCCTAAATATTTAAATTCGTTTACTTTATGTATAAGATTTTAATTTGATCAAATATCAGTAAATACATGAGTTAATTTGTAAAACAAAATGCAATGCTTAGATGTAACTATTAATTTCGTGAGTGATCTTCTGTATGAGACCTAGATGAACAGTTCGAATTCTGGGATGTTTCAATTATTTTTCCTGGCCTCCTAAATCTTTAAATTCTGTTCAAACTGTTTTTTAACACTTTGATTTTTCTGATTTAGCAATCAAACGTAGCCTTTCAGCTGCATTGGATTTTATTGCCCTTTCGTTAATTTTGTTTCGGAGGTTAAGCTGTGCGGGGATTATGATTTTCGCTGAATCCTAAAACGGATTATTGGACTTCTCTCACCTTAAGGGAATTTTTATTTTATTTTATTCTTCAAATTTAGGGTCACATAGAAGAAGCTGCTTGATATCTAATTTATAATTTGTTGTTGTGGTGCTTTAGGATTTGAAGGAAGCGATTGTAAAGGGGTTGGGATTTCAAGCGGAAGACTTCAAAATTTCTGGGTTTGATATTAAAGACGCGTTGGTGGGTCAGTCCGTGGCATACGAGTTTGATGTTGAAATTGACAATAAGGTTCTTCCATTTAAGCTATTGGAGGATGTCAACCGATGGGAATATGTTGATTTGCCTTTATTCCGAGAGGACGATTTAATGAGATCGGATGAGGGCAATGGGCTTGTTGCAGTGCGGAAAGTGGAAGATAGTTTGCCAGTTTTGGCTCCCTTTCAGCTGGCAGGTCCGATGGAATTATGGATCCAAGATGCCAAAGATATGAGGCTTTCATTGCCGGTAAGTTGATGATGCATTTGTTTGAATTCTATGTTGTTGTGCTTGTTTAATTGTTTGTGATATTCTGAGATTGAGATGAAACATATGACCGAGGCTCCCTTTTTTCATGGGTTTGGGGGGCAAGGGATCAACCGTCTCAAAAATTTTCTCTCTTTCTGTCATAATGTATTTGAAATCGTTGGACATATTTTGAGATTCTCGTGATTCGAGATTTTTATATGATTCAACGGTCTGCAATGCATTGAGATAGAGAAACATTATTTTTTAGGGATAGAGGAGAGGAATGTGAAATGTTTTTAGGTCAAAGAATTCCTGAGGGGGCAAGGGAACCAAAATACTATGCCCATGAAATGTAGAATTCAAATTAATTGTATTGGCATGCTCCTTACCTTTTTTATGATGGTGGGGTTTGGTAAAACTATTGCTAATAACTTATAAATTGTAGTTTGTAGGAGAAATTGTGAGTGATTGATAAAAATTGTAATTTGTAACTAAAATAGAAAAAAAAAAAGTTATAAGTTGTAACAAAAATTACGAGTACTTGGAAAAACTTGCAGCTTATAGCTAAAATTAATAGCTAAAAGCTAAAAGCTACTAACAGTAGCATTTCCAAACACTCCCGAGATCCTATCTCTGAAAACCTTTTGCTGCTCCCACTTATGGACTCAACCCAGAAAATCTCTGATTATCATTGTTGCTCTCACTTTAGGAACAGGTTAACCAATATTGTACTACATTATAGTTGGATGGTGGAAACATAAGCTAGCTTTTGCATTTGGATTTAAATGATTGGATTTGTCTCCATTCATATTCACTATTCATTTTAGGCATAGATTTGGGTTTTTTATCCTGTGGATGGATTTGAAAAAGTAAAATCTGTAAACTTGGAATAAGTGCTGCTCACGTCTTTTCAGTTCAATCTTTGGTAGAATTTAATACTTGATATTCTATATTCCAATCTGGGCTTCCAGACACTTTTTGAGGTGTCAATTGTCATCTTCATTAGGAAATTCGCAGTTCATTAGTTTTTCCACTCATAGTTAACTGGGAAATTGGAGTTTGGGTTCAAATTATAGCGATGCTATTATGGGAATCTTGGGAATCTTTTTGCACCTTAAGGCGTATTATGTCTAATGCATGAGTTACGATGTTTGGGATCACTTTTGGTCCCCAGTTTTGGAAACTCTTTAAGATTGTTAGCTAAACAGAGCTGGCCAAAAGAAACTTTCAAAGTTTTTCCTTGTTCACTCAAACCTTCAATTGTCTCATGTTGTAACTTGTAGCACTTCCATCAAAAGCAGCAAATTTTTTTAAGGTCATGGATCTCAGGTTTTTTTAGGAAATCTTCTTACTCAATCTGTCAGGTTTCATCATTGATTTTATTGCTCATATCTTCATTATGAAAGGAGCTCTTTGACTGATCCTGGAAATTGATAATTGATTCTGCTATTGCTTCTATTCTACAGCATGATGTGGATGCTGGTGTACTGAAAAAGGTGAGCTTAGCCGATGGTGCTGTGGTAACTGTAAAAGGTGCCAGATCAGTTAGCCTGCGCCATCCAATTGAGCTCCCACTTCCCCTAAATCGAACCCACGAGGGTTTTGGATCGAGTCTTCTCTCTCTGGCGGAACATCTCCACCACTCATCTCGCACTCAAGACGCTCCACTGCTCTCCCTCCGCATTGTCGGCCCCACCTCACTCACTTCCCCTACCTCACCATCACCCTCTTCCAATAACAAGCTCAAGCTCAAGCTCAAGCGCCTTGCCCCTGGCCTTGTGGAGTTGTCCTCACCATCAAAAACAAAACCCAGTGAACCCATCTCTCCCATTGATCTCCAAGGCGAAGCTACTACCCTCCTGGCTCCAGATCACTTCACCACACTATGGCCTCTTACTTCAATCAATGCCTCCAACTCCAATTTACGCGGTTTTGAGGCACTGCTCTCTTCTGTGCTGGGCCCGAAAGCTAACGAGGAAGGTTCTTTCAAGTTGTTGAAGGCAGACGTATCAGCTCGGACATTTGTGAAGATTGGTTTTGGGGTGGAGAAGAAATTGAAAGAAGGTGATGGGTTCGATTGGGAGGGTATTCCTGCATGGAGGACGAAGCCGGAGACCATGAGGATGCATTTTGAGGTCTTGGCCAAGGTTGATGGGAACAAGGTGGTGCCGGAGAGGGTGACGCAGGTCAATCCGGTAGGGGTGGAGGATACTGTTGCACCAAATGTGCTTTTGGGGAACATTACCATGTCAAAGATCCCCATTGTCCATCCTCCTCCCAGTCCTTTCTCCTTGTAATCTGTTGGAGGGAATAATTTTGTACCAATTTAAGCACAACTGTAAAAATGAGATCTTTTTTTTTTTTTTTTCCATTTTTCCTTTTTTCCTTTTCTTTCTTTATTTATATTTTTATATTTATTTTGATTTAAAAATTTTAGCTAGTAAGGATACATGTCTTGAGAGCAATTTGACACCGTAAAAATTTGTGAGGTTGTCATTGAAGGCTTTCTTTTGTATAGCCACATATGCTATGATATTTATTTTACCTTTCGACAGAAAGAAACAAATGTTAATGGATGGCTTTTGTTTGTGTACCCCAAATCATGATGTTTGTTAGTTGCTATATGCTTACAACTTGCAGATGTAAAGAGAATTTTAAAAGTTTGCTTTGATTGATCAAATTAATAATAAATTAATATATATAAATTTATAAAATTAATTAATTTTAGGAGTAATTAATTAAAAGTTTAATTCTTAGATCTTGTAGTGCGATTAGTTTACCTGGATTTTTAAATTTTTTAAGGTCCATTGTTTTAAAAAAATTATGGGTTAAAATTCTCTAATTTGATGTGAAGTAATTTTATAAATAAAATTGTCTTTATTATTCACTGTCTCTCTTAATTACTTAATATATGTTGTTTTCCACTTTATCATCTATTTTAACTTTGGCCGCTATTGCACAACCATTTGTCGATGGCCGCCGGTGACTGTTTTCAACCAATTTTTTAGTGAAGAATTTTGGGATCCTATGGAAGTCTTTCGATGACTTTTTGGGACGTTTAGACAAAATTGATTAATTTTGTCGCTACTTTAATACCGGCTACAAATAATAGATAAACTCTACCATTAGTTATATTCAAATATTAAAATTATCTCCGTTTACTGCATCTCAATCCACACAAATAGATAATTTTTACTATTAATTGTATTCTACTGAATTGTACCAAAAGAGGAAGACAAAATGCGTCGCTAGTTATTAGATTTAAACACTCGAATTTCCAAAATTGGTTTGGGCCGTTGATTCTCACGTGGGCTTCAATCAACACAAAACAAAATAGAGAAACAAGAACAATTACAAGAATCAAGAATATATGTGGTTCGACTGACTGCCTACGTCCACGAACGAAAAATAATCAATTCACTATATGCAAATAAGAATTACACATATTTCACTCTCAATTTAACAATATCTGTAGTTTCAAACTGAGTCTTTTTGCGTCTCTACACTCTTTTTAGTCTCTAAACTGATACTCTTTAGAGTATATGGACGCCTTCTCTTCTTCCTAGAGTTTCTATCATTAGTATATATATTAGGTCAAAACAATAATAACCGCAACTCTAGTTACCTACAAAAAATTGTTATCTCGCACAAATTGTTCAAGCAATTTCAAGACCGATCGATTGATCTTTTATTGGTTTCGATTTCTCTACTGCATAATTTCTTACAATTATTTTTTTATCACTTTTAACATTTTACACTATCCGAACTTTCTACCAAACAAAAATATCAAAAAATATTAGAGACACAAAACTCAACCCTAAGGTTCACGAAGCAAAGCTCTTGAACACAGGAGTTAAGACCGTTGGTGTTCACAAAACAAATCTTATAATTTAAACTTCCTTTTAATGCGTTTCGACTAAAAATGACCAAGCTTTTTATGGTCTTTTTGCGAATTTTTTTATTTTTTTATTTTTTTTATTTTTTTGTAACGAGAAAAATATAAAAAGTACAGGTCCCGTTTGGTTTGGTTTTTCGAATACAATTTTCGGAGAATTATGAATACAGAATTCCGAAAAATTCGTTTGGTTGCAATTTTAGAAAAAAAAATTCAAAAAAAGAGAAATAACTAAGTTACAGATTGGGTGTTTTCTAAAAACATGAAAATGTTGTTTTCACTTTTTTCGTCGTTGCCATCGCGAAGCAAAACACAGTCGTTCCTCCAAAATCAAACACCGGCATTGTTGTTGCGAAACATCTTTCGTCGTCATCGCGAAGCATCCTTACAAAATTAAACACACAATGAAGACGATAATATTCGCCGTCGTCGTCGCGAAGCATCCTTTCAATCAGTGCGAGCTCTCATTGTTGTCGGCAAAACAGGGCTTCTCATCGTCGTCGGAGAAGACGATGATATTTGTCGCGAAGCAAATCCTCTCAGTCGCCGGCGTCTATCGTTGCTAGTGTCTCGCCGGTGTCTGTCGTCGCTGGCGTCTCGCAGGTTAGGATTAGGATTAGAGTTAGGATTTTTAAAATTAGTATACCAAATGTAATATTTTTTTTTAAAATATTTTAAAAATAATTTTTAAATTACAATTTTAAAAAACGCAACCAAACGGACTCATATTTATTTGAAAAACTTCAAGAGTTTAACAGCAAAATTACAAAGTTGAATATTAAGTTACTTCCTTGTATAATTTACTTCAATAATTACTTGGTCATGTAACACGTACATAAAAATTTTATTTTTTATATTATTGACAACGAAACTATTATATACTAATTTTAAAACATAAAATCTCGTCAAATGCAATTGTAAAAATTCACGTATTTATATATATTTTGGTTAAAATAAGAATATGAATTTATTAAAAATCTATTCTAATTGAGAAGTTTAAATTAATTTAATTTATACAATACTGATAATAAATGATTAATTGATAACTAATATAAGAGGTATTATTCTCTAAAATAAATAAAATTTAAATTTTTAAATAACGCAATCAACAAATTTCTTTTGACACATCATTGGTTTCACCATTTAATTGAATTGAACTATGTGAGGGGTGTTTGGTAAAGTTATTCCTAGTAATTTTTAATTTTTTATTACTAATTTTAATTATACGTTATAAGTATTTTCAAATACTAACAACTTTTGTTACAATTTATTATTATTATTTTTCTATTTTAATTATAAGTTTTACTAAACACTCAAAACTTTTATTATAAATTACAATTTATAAACTACTAATTTTAATAATATCAAATACCATCATAAATTGCTTTAAAAAATAATACTTGCACACATGTGTTTTATAGATTCAAACACAGACCCACCTCCATTTGTGAAATATTTGTATTTGTGTCTGTTTGGATTTATCAAATATTATAATCGGATTGGGTCTGATTTCACGCTCATTTTTGAAGTCTGACACAAGTTTTGAGCCTACCATCTGTGCTGATTGGCCCAAACCAAAATCAGGCTAAGCCCAAGCCCAATCAGCAAATATTAAGACTCCATGGCAATTAGAATAAAAGTTTTTTTTTCTGCATTTTAGGCAAAATAAATAAATTTGATTTAAGGTAGATTATTTTGTAAATTAATTTTTAAGCTAGCATTTCTGAAGCTGATTATTTCGATAAAAAATTAATTTTTTTACTTTTTGTTCAAATTTGGACGGTTTTATCATTTGATATAGCTAAAAATAATAATGATATGTTGTTGATAGTAATAGCGAATAAATTGTAACTGAAGGATGTATTTATTTTTTAAAAATAGTAGAAGTTTGAATAGAACTTAATTTTTTCCAAACGAGTCATATTAGTTTTTTTTTTTATATTTTTAGTCAAAAAGTTTAAAAAGTAGTGTAGCCAATCAGGGCCTAACTAACAAGAGCCCAACTTTTCCTCAATTTTTCTTTAAAAAATAGAAACTAATTTTAGAAAGAAAAAAAAATCAGTAGATTCGGAACATCAAAGTTGACAATGTACCCATATCCAGGAGACCTGCCTATTTATGTACTAGAAATTTATAAAAGCTAAAATAAGAGTTACCTAGTTATTAATTTTTGTAGATGATTAAGATAGAGATCTATAGCTCTGGTTCAAGTTGGTTGAATAGTTTAGTGTGTCTTTCATGTATTTCTACACAAGAAAATGCTGAGATGTTTGCTGGTAATTTTTACTAGTGGATCCTCCAATGATGAAGTCAGACAAAATCTAGAGAGAGGAAGGTAAAAGAGTAATGTGATAGAGTTTTGGCTAATGAGAATATGATGCACATTTTTATCTTCTAGAGTATTGGTTATTTATAGAAAAAAATATACTTGATCGGTTTTGGGAGTTCGACTTGACCCAATCAAGTCGGGTTGTATTCTCTTTTTAATTATGACTCAACTGTCAATCTGATAGTGACTTATTATTGCTATTATTTATATCTTTCTGCAAATTCCTCTTATCATGTCAAAGTGTCTATTTGTATTCAAGCCTAATTTGGGCTAGGTCAATCTTCCTTGACACCTTAGCCCAAGGTTGGTTCAAATATTTTATCATGGGCATCACCTCTCGATAAATGCATCATGGGCACTGATTACCACATATCAAGTTTCAAACTCGATTTTTGAGATCTCTTACCACATTCAGCTCGGTCATGGACGCTGAACACCTTTTCTTCTAAACCTCAGCTAAAGCTCCTCTTCGAAATTGGGATCGGGTCGTATGGCTGAGGCTCGGCCTCACCCGCCCGTGTCTTTAAGCTCGGTAGCTCTACTCTGGTGTTCGGCTCCCTTTTTTTCGAGCTAGGATGGATACACCCAAGGTGTAATATCACGATCAGGTGGCCCAAGGCATTGTACGGCATCTCATGTGGACGCCAAGTTGCCTTGCTCGGAATTTGACCTCCCTTAATTTTATTTAAAAAACTTGTAAGATAATGTCATATCCTAACTTTTATTTCATTCTAGTTTTTAGTTTACTATTACTAATTTTAGATATAAATTATAATTTTTTTTAAATAATTATAATTTTTATTATAATTTATAATTATTTTTTCTTCTATTCAGTTACGAGTTATAATCTTTCTTAAACACTCACAACTTCTCTTATAAACTACAATCTATAAGTTACTAGTTTTAGTAATACTAAACACCATCATTATTAATTTTATTTTCATCAAATGTGACATAAATATTATTATAATATATATAATCTTATTTATTATTCTATAATTAATATTATATACCTTATATCCTCACTAATTCAATCCTACACAATCGCTCTGTTTGGGATAATTGCTAAATTATTTATTTTATTTAGTTTATTTTTGTATTTAATAAATTATTTTAATTATTTAGTCAATCGATTATACTTTTTGACTCTTATCATTGAAGCAACCAGAAAAATAATTATTTGTAATCAAAATATTAAATAAAAATTTAAAAAAGACAAAAATAAATCAAAATAAGCCAATATGTCAAATTTTATATTGCTTATTTTTGTCTTTAGTGAATTTTTTTTTTAATTTTGTCATCAAATATATATATATTTTTTTGGTTCATCTCATTGAGACGATTAAAAAATATAAAAAAAATTTATCAAAAAAATAATTCTTTAGAATAATTACAGTTACCTCCCATGAGATTTAAGCTTATTATAGAGAGTTTCCATGTGGTCTCTGAAATTACACAAATTTCGCATAAAATTTTATTTTTAACATCAATTGCACCAAACTGTTAAAATTTTCGTTGAAATTTAATGAAAATCGTCCCTCTCACCTTAAAACCACCAATCCTACTCCAAAACTATCATTCAAATCACCTTTCTCCCCTCAAAACTACTCTTTTCACCCCAAATTTCAACGGAATGGTGGTTTTGGGAATTGTGATTTTGGGAAGGGTGGTTTTGGGGGTAAAAATTGTAATTTTGAAGAAAAATGTGATTTGAATGGTAGTTTTGAAGTGGGAGGAGTGATTTTCGTTAAATTTTAACGAAAATTTTAACAGTTTGGTGCAATTAATTTTAAAAATTAAATCTCAAAAAAAATTAGTATAATTTCAGAGACCACATGAGAGATCCCTGTAATAAACTTAAATCTCAAGGAAAATAAGCGTAATTATTTCTAAAAAATAAAAATAAACAGAATTTTTGCAATTTAACCCAAAGAGGGGTAGCACAAAGTGGATACAGTCCGGCCCGCTCAATTATTCCCAAAACGTTAAGACTAAAGTACCGGGCTACAAATTTAAGCTCAAACCCTATTTAACAACAAGCAAAGGCGTTAAAAAAAAAAAGTCGATGGAACTGATAAATCGATGTGAACGGATAAAAATAGTATGATTTGATTCGATATTTTTGCTAAATATTTTATTTTACTTTTAAATAATTAAAAATCATTTTTTATGATTTAATTCACAAATTAAATTTTTAAAAATCATACCGAACTGAACTGATTCATTTCTTATTTTTTATTCATTTTATATTATATACTATATGTAAAGAAAATATTTAAAAATATTAACTTGTTTATTTTACTTCTTCTCTATTTTCTTGTTTTGTTTCTTTTATTCTTTGTTTATTTTATTTTTTCTCATAACATCGTAATGCTATATAATTTATAAATTATTAGTAATTGATAAAAATGATAAAATAACAAATAAGTAAAATATAATTCATAATTTATAAATATAACGATCTCTCTTTGTAATAATATAAAACAAGTGATAAAATAAAATATAAAATAAAGAAATACAAAAAAATATAATAAATTAATAAAAAATAAGTAAATAAATATATAATTTTTTAAACATAAAATAGACAACACAATAACTTAGCCTTAAAATCGTGATTTCCAATGATTTCAAACAAGAACCGAATCCTTTGTTATTGGTTCAATTCCCTTTTATAATACATATAATTAAATTTTAATTTTTAAATTCTTAAAATTATTTATAATAACTTAATTTTTATTTTTATTAAGCTATAAACACCTTAACTAAACAGCTATGCACATGCAACTAGAAGCACCCTTAACCAACCACGTGGCTTAGCCAAGTAGGTGTGGTTTTGAAGGAAAATTATTAAGTACTTTGGTCTTTCATGTATCATATGATATTAAATATTTTTGAAAAATAATAATATTTAATATATATTAAGTAAAAATATTTATGGTTCAATTTAGTTTGATATATAATTAAATTAAGAATTAAACTATTTTAAAAATTTAAGAATCAAAACTAATAGTCGTGATTGTCATAAAATTAGACCTAACTGAACTAATAATGATCAATTCTGTTCTGATTTGAAACCTCTATTTTAAGACTAAATATTTATTGACTGTTTTATGTAAAAATAGTTATACATTAATTTTAGTTTTATTTATTATTTATTATTTTATTTTATTTTATATTTTGTTTTATTTCTTGTTTAATAAAATTACAAAACGACGTCATCGTATCTATAAATTATGTATTATATTTTAATTTTTTGCAATTTTATAAATTTTTTATTAGTAATCTATAAATCATACAATATTACAATGTTATAAAAAGAAAATAAACAATTAGATTACAAAGGAAAAGAAGCAATGAAAAAATGAAGACACAAAAAGAAAATAGTTAATATTCTAAAATTTTTTATTTATATATAATACATAATATAATATAAATATAAAAATAAAAATACAATTCGGTTCAATTCTATCCAATTTTTTTAAAACTTAATTCAAAAAACAAGCCATAATGTACAAGTTTTTCAATAATTTAAAACCAAAATCAAACAGCCAACAAAATACCAAACAGAACAATACAATTTGAATCAGTTTAGAACAATTTACTTCTTCTAATTTTTTATAAACACCTTTATAACTAAAGTGAGTGATTTAACAAAAGTAGGCATCATTGTTTTATGCCAAATATATTTTCTTATATTGACCCTTATTAGAATAATTATTTATTTGTTTATTTAATATTTTTTTATTATTTAATTAAATTATTATACTTTTAGACTTCTCACGTCGATACGAGTCAGAAAAATAAATTTTTTTGATTAAAATATAAAAAATTCAAAAAAGACAAAATTAAGTTAAAATAAGTCAATAAGTTAAATTTTATATTGCTTATATTTGTCTTTAGTAGATTTTTTTTTAATTTTTTGATTAAATTTTTTTTTACTTTTTTAATTCATCTTATTAAGATAATTTGAAAAAATAAAAATCAAAAATCAAAAATTCAAAAATTCAAAAAAATAATATAAATAAATAAATAAAATTCGTAATATATAGCCCAAACATGGCATCATTAAATACAAAATATTGCGTAAATAATAATATGCAATAATTGGAGAGTAGTGAATAATTACTCCTCCCCGTCACATCCAGGTTATGTGATGACGAAAGGGGTTGGTAGTGGGTGACTATAACTTATTGCATTAAGCTTCTATTGATAATTGATTACTTTTGAAATATTTTATGGTATTATTTATGTTATATTTTTAGTAAATAAAAATATTATATATTTTATTTTTATTTAATAAAAGTGAGCGAATAGTGTATTATGTGAAGTATTTTGTCGTTACATAGGTGGAATTTGATATTATTAAAATTAATAATTTAAAAATTATAGCTTGTAATAAAAATTATTAGTATTTGATAAATTTGTTAATTTGTAGTTAAAATATAAAAAATAATAATTATAAATTATAACAGAAGTTGTGATTGTTTTAAAATATTATAATTTATTATTAAAATTAATAGTAAAAATTTTAAAAATAACTCAAAAAAATCAACCAAACACCTCTTAATTGAATAAAAATACTACGTAAATTATAGTATTCTGACCGTTCAAGACGTAATTATTTAGTATTCTGGTAGTATTTGATGATAATTTTAATTTATATTTTTATTCAATATTCTAATGATAAGTTTCATAGTAAGAACGTAATAAATTATTTTTATTTAATAATTAAAAAATAAAAAATAATACATATATTATAAATTATAATTATTTATTAAAAATATTACGTAAAATGTATCATTGTCTTCCTAGAATTTCCGAATTAATTAATTGTTTGCTCTGTTTGGGCGGTGGTCAAAATTTGAGAGCAGGGCGGCTCCCAACTACCAACGTTAATGAGGGCTTTTTCTTCATTCATGACTCTTTGGGTAGTTTG
>JAOTRH010148313.1:0-13419 GCA_034768845.1 Heliamphora exappendiculata | reverse complement strand
GAGTCCTATACTTTCTCGTGATCCCTCACGTAACCCATTATACGCACGGATATTTTTCTTGTTAGTTTCGGTAATTACTTAATTTAATTAGATTGCCAGTTTTACTGCCGGGGACATTCAGGGATTAAATTAAATAATGAATGGCGATTTTAGTTTTTTGGCACACCTAGGGATTACTCCCTAGGTGGCCGGCCCTAATAAGGGGGTGAAATTTTGGTTTTATGGAAGATATATATATCTTGCTTATTTTTAGGAAAGAGAATATATATTCTTAACATTGTCTTTGATATATGGAGAAATGTATAAAAAAAAGATGCTTTATATAAAATTCAAAAACCCTAATTCTCCCACCATAGCCGTCGCCCCCTCTCTCTTTTCGGCAATTAATTTTGCCTTATTGGAGAGAAGTGTGTGAGAAGAAACCAATAGAGGAAGAACTCTTCGATCGGAATCAGTGCCCACACACCGTGATCGTCGTAGTGCGTCTGGGACATACGTGGAAAGATTGCAAGGTCGTCTTCAACGTATTTAGGATTTTTTAAAACTTTTCGACAAGTTTCATAAAGGTATCATACAAATAAGATTAATATAGTTCTCATTTTTCATGAAAAACGCATACTTCATTTTTTACGGTCACGACGTTGGTTCAAAATTTTTTTCGCTCCAATAATTTTTGCTAAACGTGTTTTGTTTCACTACATTTACACCATCGATGAATGATTTTTGCTTTAAACGCCATCGAATAGCATGTACGTACGTGTGTTATGCTTTCTCAAGTTCTGTTTAAGTGTTTTTTCGTTGGCACGGGGGTTCAGTCGACTGATGTGGGTGAATCAGTCGACTGACCAGGCTATTGGAATGTTTTGAAGCTTGCCAGAAGCTTTTCAGTCGACTGATGGAGTGTTTCCAGTCAACTGATGCCCCATAGTAACTTTTCAGTCGACTGACCTGGAAGGTCCAGTCGATTGACCTATGTACGTGGTGAATTTTTAGCTTTTCCAGAAGCTTTCAAGTCGACTGACCTTGGGGGTCCAGTCGACTGACCCCCTGGGCGAGGCCGAGGCTATAAATATCTAACTTGAGTTAGATATTTTGAAAACCTTTCTTCCAAGCTAAGTTTCGTTTTCTCCACCTTCTCTTTAGACTTTTGAGGGCCCGGGGTTAAGTTTTCGACGATCAGTTGGTGGATTCTTCTTATCCACGTTGTGGGCTTCGCTTTCATCCAGGCAGAATTGCATTTTTACAAAGTTTGTGTTTGCACATGGATCGAGGCGTCAAGTTTTTGACTCATTGAGGTAGGATCCTAGATTATATTGTCTTTAAAGGGTGCTACGTGTAATTATAGATCTTTTCACCAGTTGAAATAGCATGAAATTGCTTTAAATGTTGTATTTTCATGTTTAAATCTCGTTGTTTGGATAAAAAAAATATTTTTCGCTATTTAGTTTGTTTATTACATGATATGAACTCGTGGATGTTCACAAGTTTCAAAAAGGTGATTTTGAAACTGGGGGTTTTATGAGAATCGTGAGAAACACGTGTTTTGGAGGTTTAGAGCTAACCCGTGGGGTTGAGTCATAGCTTTTAAACGTTTTGATAAAATGATGGAAGATTTTGAAATGTTTTACTTAATCTCTATGTTGATGGATAGATCTTTATACACGTTGATAAATAATTGTGAAAATATTTTCGTGGTTGAGTTACGTACTGATTTTTAAATGATTTTCGTAGATGTACCATGACAATGGGTGTATTGAGTTGGATTTCTATTGCTCCTTGGTGGAAGTCCAAAAATCATGCACCGAGTGGGTTCGCTACAGTCCTTCGGGTTAATCCATGTAAACGTGGTTTGGGTGCTTCTCCCATCGGTTGTAGAAATTCGTAAAGAGTTGGTTGCCCCCGTGAGTGGCTGCGTTGTTGTGACTCCATATAGAACTTGTCATTATCTAGGAGGCCTTAAGTGGTTCAGGACTAGAGTAATGGCAGGAGTCTATAGTTGTTACCTTATCCTTGTGTGTGGTAGAGTCGGTACATATGATTCATTTTATCTTATTTTTCCTCGGCTGTGTAGCCCGAGTGGAGAATGCTATTTGGACCACTGTTTTTTCATACTGTGGCATGATATGTGCACTGTTTATAATGCATGATGTTGAGGACGAAAAATTGTTTTGTGCCTCGTGTTAGCGTGATGAAAAATTGGTGGTTTTCAGGATGAAAAATCTTTTTTGGCTCTTGTGAGTGAGTCAACGTGTACTATAATTGCATATCCTGCCTTATGACTTTATAGTCTTTTTCTATTGGGTTTCGGCTCACGGTATGGAATTTTGTGCAAACCTTTTTCAGGTGAAAATGATTGTGCGGAGTTAACCTAGAGATGCCCGTGGTGACAGAAGACGGGATGGTGTTTCTTTTTGTTTTGGACATGTACTTTTACATGTGATGCCTGTTTTTGAAGGCGAGTTTTGTACGCCATAAGGCGATAAACTTCATGCATGTATGGACATAATGTATTTTGTTTATGAGAGTGAACCGTGGGTGCTCATTTTTATTCCAACTGTTAAATATTTTTGGTGTTGAGGGTTTTCCAATTAAAGATATTTTCAAAATGATGTTGTGGTAGCTTTTCACGTGACCCTAGAATTGGGGCGTGACAATAACGGTATTATGTATATGGTGGATATTAATTACTGACAGAAATTACGTCCCAACAAGGAATTGATGATACCCTCTTAAGGAAACTTATAAGTTTTGATTATATCAAACTCTACAGGTAGATTTTACAATTCAATATATCAAATAAGTTAAGCGAAAGGTATTAAGAAATTATTAAAGAGGTAGATTAAATATAATTGTCAATAACATAATTTATTCTATAGGTATCTGTAATCTTAACGTGGGAAGAATACTAAATATTTAATAATAAGAGCTCAAATTTTTGGTTTTGATAATAAGACCGGGAGTGCAATTATAATTTTTTAATAGTGTGATTTGTAATTTATGTTTTTAGAAAATTGTTTCTGGTTTGAAGTGGGTTTTCCTAATTACGTTAGAAACATATGCCTTATTTACTCCTTAGACCCCTACGGCAGCCTATTTATATGCTGTTATAACCTTGGCTGCTAGGCATTATATTGATTCAGTCTCTTTGGGCTTCCACGTGTTTGAGAGAACCAGAAAAAGGAGAAGGCAGCTGGATAGGGTTGGAAACAAGAAAGATCACAGCCACACTCAGTTCTTATTCTCGGCATTTAGGAGCACAGTAAAAAATTTGAGCGGAGACGAGATTGGCGATTTTCTTATCATGTTGATATTCAGATTCAAGTTCAAGTGCTGAAATGTAATCAAACCAGATGGATCACACAGGTATAATCCCTTGTGGGTGTATCGGGTTTTAGATTTTGGGGTTTGGGAAAAGTTTTCATTTTTTCGTAGAGGGTTCCGTCTAGACGATTTTTCGTCCATCTGGATGGTGCAGCACTGAGCAATTTTTTTTCGTTGTTCGTTCTTTGTCCCACGCCACGTTTGTTTTGATTCATATGAGCCGTTATTGGATCTTGGGATTCCGGACGCTTCAATAAAACCCTTATATAGGAAGCCTCTTGGTCAAACAAAACCCCAGTGCCGCACAAAATTTTTTGCTGCGTGACGGACCACTTAATCGGATCTTAGACCGCAAAGCGGTTAATATCCCGAGAGTCATCCTACGAAAAATGAAAATTCAAGACAAAAACCCAACAATCTTCACATTGACTCAAATTTCTAAACCATCTTAAAATCTATCAACTGCCTCGTCCTGCACCCTTTTTCTGGTTATGAGTGATCCACCCTCTCTGGATCATTAAATTGAATAGATTTGGACCAAATTCAAGCCACACTTAAATTTGACTCTCTAATAATCAGCAGTCTTCTCGTTTTTAGACAATCTTTCAAACTCCAATCTCTCAATCTTTTGTGAATACTTTACCTTCTTTGACACTGCTACTTGCCTATAATCCATGCCTATGCTACCGATTGTTTTCTTGTAAGATGAAGGTTCTCACTTGACTGTTCTCGCTGTGTGGTGTTGGGATTTAGGAGTCAAAAATAAAGGAATTCAAAAGATATTTAGAAAATATTTTAACACCTTGAAAGCCTCATTTTGGAAACCCCTTTTGTTAAAAATAGAGCCGCCACTTAGTTTTTGAGAAAAACTAAGAAAAACAAAAAAAAACCCTATTGATCTTGAAAACGTTAACCAGAGAAAAATGTTCGGGGGCTAAGGTACGAATCAGGAAAGGTGTTAGGCACCCCGGTCGCCATGATGAAAGGTGGCGGCCGCCACTTTGGGTTAGGGTTTCTACAAAGTTCTATGGCGGGCGCCATGAAGAGAGTTGGCAGTCGCCTTACTTGGGCAGTATGTTTCGATGGTTCGAAAAAATTTTATTGGTTTGAAGGTTCCGGGTTCAATTACCGAGCTTGGATCACTTTTTGATAATCGAACTGAGGCACTATTCTACTTGTTTTCATTATCAGATTCGTCTAAGATTAGGCGGGGTCAAATTGGAGTATCTATAGTTTTCCCTTTTTGATATAACTTTCGTAGCAATGCGTGGAGCAAGTTATATCAAAGACCTAGAAACAACGACCGTTTGACTGAGCCGTCAATCTTAGGCCACAAACACAAGCATGCATATGATGTTGGTCGTACTCAAATTTTCATTGAGCTGTCTACGTATCCCTTTTTGTTAGGGATCAGACCAGAGCGTAGTTCGTGAGGCAAAGTACGAGATGCAATGATAAGAAACATGATGTGGATGCCAACATGAGTAAATGCTAACATGATGCAGATAGGAATAGTGTAGTGCAAACACGAGTCTGTTTAAGGTCGTGAAAAGGATCAAGTCAGTTTAGGATCATGAGGAGGACCGATGAGTCAGTTTAGGGTCGTGAGGAGGACCGACGAGTCAGTTTATGGTCATGAGAAGGATCGACGAATCAGTTTAGAATCGTGAGGAGGACCGACGAGTCAGTTTATGGTCCTGAGGAGGACCGACGAATCAGTTTAGGGTCGTGAAGAGGACCAACGAGTCAGTATAGGGTCCTAAGGAGGATCGACAAATCAGTTTAGGGTCATGAAGAGGACCGACGAGTCAGTTTAAGGTCGTGAGGAGGATCGACGAGTCAGTAGATTTAAGCCAGGATGCGGGACTTAGAATTAGGTTTATCGGAAGCAAGATTGAAATGATCGGAAGCCGGGTTACGGCTGAAAACTTTGATTTATTGGGAAGAAAGATTGCGAATTAAGAGGTCGAGCTAAGATCTAAAGATTCTGAATAATAGAAAGCCGAGCTACGATTTTCTTGAAGTATTTAGAAAATTTCTGAGATTTATAAAATTATTTTATGAAAAGTTTATTAGAAACAAACACACTTATAAAAATAAATATTTTTAAATCAAAATAATCAAAACTTTATTTCTTTGAAATTTTATTTGTTTATTATATTTTTTATTTTTTTCTATATAATTGCACTTTTCTTGCTTGATCTGTCATTTATGTATTTTCTATCTGTCTTCTTTTACAGGTTGGTCATTAAGTCCCGGGCTTTGTAGGTTCTACCTCCGGGGAGGTGTTGGAGTGGCATGATGCCCTCCCTGCTCCAATCCGGGCTTATATCGATACATCTGGTTTTGCTCGTTTCATACCCCTACTGGGTAGGACGAGCAACGACCGGGTATGGCTGACAGCCTTGGTTGAGCGGTGGTTGGATACCACCAACACCTTTCACTTCACTACCTTCGAGGCTACTCTGATGCCTCTGGACTTCACGTTGATTACTGTTATTTGGGTTGGAGGAGCTCCTATCCCGTTTGATCCATCTATATCCCAGTCGACCGACGCACTGCTGTACTTCCTCAGGATTGTTCCTGCTCAGTTGGACCGCGACAGAGTCAGATACACCTGGTTCTTTGAGTGGTTCAGACACTTTCAGTGCACCGACCCTCGTCATTACGAGTGGGTTGCCCGAGGCTTTCTCATTTATATGTTCGGTACCTCCTTATTTTCAAACAAGGAGAATACCATTCATTTGCATTACTTGGGCAGCCTGGCTCGTCTTGACCAAGTTGCCAGCTATGACTGGGGAGGCGCTGCTCTGGCTACTCTCTACAGCTTTATGCGGACCTTGACCCGGTTCCCCCAAGTGCTCAGCATCGGGGGATACTGGAGGATCTGGGAGGTATGACTTAGTTTCTGCAGTTCTTTATCCATTTCTTTTATCTGTTATTTCTGCCCGCTGACATCTTTTTCTTTGCAATTATGGACCTATGAGTTCCTTGGGCTTCACGTCCCGGTGAACTCTACGGCAAACCCTCTGGTCATTCCTCGTGCAGCCCGGTGGTCTCGTGGGTTAAAGGGGAAGAAAGCTGGAGGAAAGGATCTTGACCGGTTCCGGGTGTCTTTGGACCTGCTGTCCCCTGACCAGGTATCTTTACCATTCAATACACTGTTTGCTATATTATATTGCTTATTGCGTTATTCACTACACCGTATCATTTTCCATTCTGTTTACTGCACTGTACTATACTGCACTGGGCACTGATTACTGCACACTGTTCATCATACTGTATGTTTTACTTTGCATTGTACTGTTTCTTGAACTATTGTAGGTCCACTGGGATGTTTGGAGGGGGTGGAGGATTGGGCCGGTGCTGATTTGATGCGCAGTCGGGATATCACACCCAGACGGATCCTACTGGAGGGTCCATTTGGACGAGAGTACTATCTGGGAGAGCGGGTGGTTTGCTAGTCACTCAACCTAGATCACTTCCGGATCCTAGTGGTTCCTCTGGCCTGTATGCGCCAGACTGAGCATCTGAGTCGGGTCGATCTTCTTCTCGAGCTGGTGGGGACTCCGGCTACTGAGCTGCTGTTGGCGGAGGGGGACTATACTGCTTGGGCCCAGGCCCATCTACTGGATCCATTAGGACCTGGCCCGGGTGGCAGGAGGCAAGCACCGGAGGCTGCCAATGCTGATGCTGCTGTTGGCGGTGCTGGGGCTGCGGCTGTTGCTGGAGCAGCTGCCGGAGCTACTGCTAGGGATGCTGCTGGCGGGAGGGGACCAGAGCTACCATGGGAAGTCCAAACTGTGGTATACGGCTTCCCCTTCTCTCTGTCGGTTCCTGTTTCGTCGAAATCGGAGTTCAGGGATGACATCGACCAGGTTTGTCTTCTACCTTTCTCTTAGTCACTTGTTCTTTCTTTTCCTGTCTAGTTTACTCTAGAACTGTTCTCTTCTACAGGTCGATCAGGCTTGGTTAGACCGGGCGATGCTGATTATTACCGGTTTGAGAGTGCTGGTTCGACAGATGGATGCCTTGATGCGGGCAGCCGGCGTTGCTTTCATACCAGTAGCAGCCGTGAGTAGCTTATGTGTTTTAATTTTTCTGCATTTTCTTGTCTTTATCTTGCTATGACTCTTGTTTTTCTTTTGGCAGCCACCAGCTTCGGCCATCGGTGTGATGCTGCCACTTGCTCCAGCCCTGGCCCCAGCCCCGGTTAGAGGCCGTGGTTCCCGGGTGTCCTCTCGGGCTCGTTTTAGAGGGTCTGCTTCATCTGCTCGGAGCCGGTCCAGAGTTATCTCCTCTTCTAGCAGTGACGATAGCGATGACTTTGACAGACTCTTCGAGGACGACAGCTCGGAGGAGGCCGGCCCTTCTTCTCGCTGAGTTTGCCCCAAGCATTCTTGCGAGAGAGAGCTTCCCCCCTTCCCCTGTTTCATTCTGATACATTTACTTTGGTGGGCCTACGTGCCTCTATTTGACATGTTTACATACTTTTATCTGCTTCATGGGCCTATGTGCCCTAGTTTGACTTGCTTGATTTATGGGCCTACGTGCCCCAGTTTTGCTGCTTATTGGGCCTCGATGCCCCATTTTTTATTCCTAATACATTTTCATTGCTTTTTGATATACTGTGGGCCTTCGTGCCATTTATTGCCTTATATCGATTTACTTATATGGTTTTCTTTCACTTTACTGCTCAAACTGTATAAGTAAATCGATATAAGGCAATAAATGGCCCATAAATCAAGTAAGTCATGTTCCAACTAACACAGATTACACAAACTTTAAACTGACTTGCACCAGCCATGTTCCAACATGGTGGTCGCCATAATTCTGTGAGTGTAATGCAATCCCAAGAGGGGGTAAATTGGGTATTTAAAACTTTAAGCTAATATTAACCCAATTAAATATGCAATCCCAAACGTCCACAAGTATTCTCTAACAAACAAATTCAAGTTGATATAGAATTTAAAGTGCGGAATTAAAGAGATAGAGTTAGAGAGATATGACACCAAGATTTACAAGGTTCAGCGCACCGGCCTACGTCCTTGCATCAAGCAACACCGCTTTAAGGATTCCACTAGTCCCTCCTTCAATAGGCAAAGATACTTCTCTCATTCAAATAGGCGGAGAAGTCTCTCTTGAGAATATCCCCTTCTCAAGTTACAATCCCTCCTTCTTGAGAAATTTCCTTCTCAAGCACAAGATTTAAACCCGAATATTGTTTTACAAAGAATTGCAGAAACAAGAGATGTACAAGAAAATCATTCTATTAAAGAGTAGAAGAGTACACAATGAAAGCACACACTAATTCACTCCCAAAAAATATAAATATGAAAGCTCAATGGAGAATTCTAATAGATTATACTCTCTTTCAATGAAATTATGAAAAGTATGATAATTTGGATCAAGAATTGAAGAACCAATAAAGTATAGAAGTTGGAGAGATGAGAGACAGATGAATATGTGGTTTAGAGGACTATTTATAGCCAAAAATACAATAGCTAGCCATTGGGGGGTTTTCTATATTTAATTCCAAAGTTAAATTAGCCGCTATTCAGTCAAATCAGTCATTCAGGACCATTCAGTCGACTGAATTGGGGATTCGGTCGACTGAGCCTCATTGAACCATGTAATAAAAATTCCAGAAACATTTTTAGTCGACTGAGGCATCAAGTTCAGTCGACTGAACCAGATTTTTAGGCGTTCAGTTGCCTGAATAAGCAAACCAGACAACTGACTTGGACTGCTGTATTTTCCCAACTTCAAATGATGATATCTTCTTCATCCGGACTCCAAATGGGGTCATTTTTGTGTTCCAATTGAAGTTCCGGAAGTCTAATTTCCAATGGTTCAAGCCACATGTCAAAATTCATTTTTTACAAAAAGTTATAGCCAAAATACCGAAGGTATGTTATGTTTCTTCAAACACTTTTTGCATATTTTTGACCAATCATCTTTTCATTCATCCGGACTCCGAATGAGATCATTTTTGTGTTCAAATTGAATCCTCGAAAGTCTACTTTACAATGGTTCAAGCCTCATATCAAAATTAATTTTGTACGAAAAGTTATGGCCAAAATACCAAAGGTATGTCATTTTTCTTCAAACACTTTTTGCATATTTTTTGCCAAACTTCTTTTGAAACTTGTTTCTCATCTTTTTAGGGTTCTTTAACTCAATATAAGTTTTGATAAATTGTTTTGCATGAGTTATTAATAATTCTATGGTCAATCTAAGGTCTCCTATGAGCTTTCACAAATATGATCGTTGGCTGTGAACTTGCATAGGTTTCTAGATTCATTACACTTGAAATTCTTCGAGTTCTTCAAGTCCTTTTCTTTTCTTCTTGATTTTCTCATGCTCCATGGATCTTAGTCACTTGAATATGATCTTCATGCTTCATGAATTTCATTTTGCGTTCTCAATTGTGCGTAATGTTGAAGTCCTGTAAACTCACTTAATTGCACAATTAGAACATTTTGTTTTTCATCACCAAAACGGATGTTGAAACATTGTTTAGGCCAACAATCTCTCCTTTTTGATGATGACAAACAACGAGCAAAATGAGGTTGCCTTTACAAGACTCTCCCTCACAATATGCATATAACCAAGATGTTCAACAATTCAAGTGATAAATATTTAAGTTCAAATTGACTGAAAACTCCCCCTATATATCATATCCCCCCTTTTGACAATATTTAATTATTAAGTTAAGTGCATACTCTGCTTCTTCTTTTTTTATATCAAAAGGAATGTTAAAAAGATATTCATTTTGTTCAAACATTCTCCCCCTTCTGAAATCATCAAAAAGTTGAAGTTGAAAAATAAAATATATTTAAAAAATATTCTCCCACTTTTTGATATAACATCATTTTGACATTAATCAAGATAAGTTCTCTATTAGAAAATTAATTGTCAAAATAATACCAATTGTTATTTATGGGTAGAAATAAAAATATATACATTAAGCATTCTCCAATTTTTTTGTATAAATCACTAAAAATCATTATTTGACACCAAAATATACAAATTTTTTATGAAAGTGCCAAATAAAATCAATGATAATGCATGAGTACAAAAATACGAATGACTTCTAAATATACTATGTATGCATAGGTTGAAACCTTGTGCTATAGCTTAAAACTTTTAGGACAACAATGCCATATATATTTCATTGAATAAACTCATGATTTCAAGTGCATAATATCTTTCATGATAATACCAATTGAAATAAAGAAAATATTTTCACTCTATTTTAATTTAACAATTGATGTGCAAGAAAAATATTATGATACCCAGCAAATTTCAAAGAGCATGATTTCTTTCATATCATTTCTATTGAAATTAACTTAAATCATACAAATTGAAAGGATAAAAAAATTTTCTCTTTTAATGATTGAACAATCAATATGCATGAGAAAATTATAATCCATTAAGTATAAACATTAAAAAAAACTTTTCTCCAAAATATAGCACATAATACCAATTGTTATGACTTTTTCGAAAATGATATCAAATGTTGTTCAAAAAATCATTTTTAATCCTCATTCTAATCTGATACTAATTGATATAAATTATAGGCACATATTTGATCTTATGAATTTCAAAAGATGTATATACATTCTTAATACATTAAATTCATTTATAACAAAAAGATATAAACATTTAGCGCACATTGTCTTTATACCTAATGAGTGTGAAGATTGTGCATGAAAGAATTTTTTTAAGCATAGCACATTATGTTCATGATTCATTTTCATATTAATGACTTTCAAAAAGATATATATCTAATTTTTAAGAAATAAATCATTCGAAAAATTTCATGAAAAATGAGTAGTCACACTTGGATTTGTGTTAGAGCACGTTGTGTTCTCTCCAAGTTGTGCAAGAGCACATTGCTATGTTTATGATCCAAAATAATTTATATTCATGCAAGAATTCATTTATCATATTTATTTATGACAAATAAGTGATAGATATCTTGAGCATATTTGTATTTTGTGTCAAAATAATGATGAACAATTGGAGCACATGTCATAAAATTAGAAATGATACAAATATTAACGGAGATAGAAAGAATTGTATCATGAGAGTATTAACTTTGTCAAGTCTCAAGTGATATACCATTTTGAAGCTTTAACTTGACATCCCACCAGTGCTTTGGATTTTCACTTATATGATTTACTTGTTCGCTTGAGTGGAACCATCCATTGATAGACACAATGCCGCTGCTTTCTCTTACCGCCCGCGTTATCAGATATGTGACACTAAGGCATCTTGACGACAATATCTTTCTTCTTTGACTGGTTCAGACATTAGCTGGCAGTGCCCTTGGTGGCGGATTCCTGCTATGACTCTGACCACTAATGATCATCTTGGTGTGCTGCTTATTGGTATATGTCAGGCTACTTTCTATTACCCTCATAGGATTATGCGGCAGTTCGGGCAAAGTCAGATCGTATTTTCTGGTATCCGAGACCGTTTGTTTTCCTCTGCACTGCAGGCTCCTTTCCTAGAACAGTATCAGGATGCTTGGCCATCTCGCTCATCGATGGAGATGCACGAGTTGCAGTGTACGGATCTTTTTGCTGAATACAAGACATGGTTGACACAAAATAGGGAAAAGAAAGATGGAGAAAGGGAAAACAAGCAACGAAAAGGAGAAGAGTTTAAGGCTCTCTGCTTTATTTTGAAAAATTTCACAGCTTTCTTCTTTTTTTTTATGGAGTTTGGGACTTGTGTGCCCTTTCTTTGTTTTAGAACTTTGTAGTCTTGTCTGAAGTAATGAAAAACTTCCACTTTGTGTTTAAGATAATTTATATTTATCCCAAGTTTGAATGTCTTTATTATCAACATCCAAAAATTAATTTGTATTGGTCTTACTTAGATTCAATGATGGTTAAAAATAAAGAAAGTGGCTGAACTTCTTAAAGAAGCTGCCTACGTATCCCAAAAAGATGGAATTAATCCATAATGTAGTTTGGGCTCGATTTTCACTCGGATGTTGACACTTTCCTTCTTGTAATGCCCTAACTTTTGCCAAGGTAGCCATTTTGGATTTTCGTCCTTGCGGGCTGCTCTAATTTTTGCCTGAGTTGCCTTATCGATTTTCGACTCAGCGAGCTTTTATTTTTATCCTATTTTTACCTCAGGGATAATATTTTTTGAGCTGATCGAGATTAACTGGAGTGAAGAACATATTGCCATCCAAGTTGATAATAATGACTGCACCACCGGTCATGATGGTTTTGATAAGAAACGATCCGGACCAGTTTGGTTTGAACTTGCCTCTCGGGTCGAAGATGAGAGCTCTGATTTCTTTGAGAACCAAATCTCCTTCTCTGAGGTCCCAAGTCTTGACCTTCTTATTGAATGCTCGAGCTATCCTCTTTTGGTAACCTTGTACATGAAATAGGGCTTGCAGTCTTCTTTCATCAAACAAGAGCAATTCTTCCATCCGGTTCCTCTGCCATTTGCTTTTGAGATACTAGCCTCAGCCACTACTCTTAGTGAGGGAGTTTCCACTTTAATGGGGAGTACGGCTTCCATCCCATACACTAGAGAATACGGCGTTGTTCCTGTTGAAGTTCGGATTGATGTTCGGTATCCCCAAAGTGCAAATGGTAGATGCTCCGGCCAATCTTTGTGTGAGTTGATTGTTTTTTGCAGGATTTTCTTAATATTCTTGTTTGTCGCTTCGACTGCCCCGTTGGTCTGTGGTCGATATGGCGATGACTTATGAGCCACTATCCGGTATTCCTCAAAAAGTTCCAGAACCTCTCATTGGAAATGTGAGCCATTATCCGAGATAATTTTGTGTGGGACCCCGTATCGGCAAATGATATTTTTCTTGATAAACTTAGCAACATGGGAGGCCTTCAATACCGAGTAGGAAGCTGCTTCTACCCACTTGGTGAAGTATTCAATGACCACTAAGATAAACTCATGCCCATTGGATGCCTTCGGTGTTACTCTGCCAGTCACATCAATGCCCCATACTGAGAATGGCCATGGTGATGTCAGGTTGTATAGCTGAGACGGGGGAACGTGCATAAGGTTTGCGTGAATCTGACACTTATGACACCTCCTCACAAA
>JAOTRH010148302.1:0-13419 GCA_034768845.1 Heliamphora exappendiculata | reverse complement strand
CCGTCTACTCCTCTCTTCTTCTTATAGATCCACTTGCATCCAATGGGTTTTATCCCTTTGGGTGGTTCTACAAGTTTCCAGACTTGATTGGAATACATAAATTCTATCTCTAAATTCATAGCCCTTTACCAAAGATCTACATCTTTCTCTTATAGTTCCTCATTGTAGTTACAGGGCTCGGTATCCAGTTCTGTCGGGATCCTTTCAAACGACTCTCCCAAGAACATATACCGATCAGTTGATGAACAATCTTTTCAGTACGACGAGGCACTACCTGTGCCTATATACTAGCAATAACAAGTTGTGCAGAATCAGAGCCATACTCATCAGCACCATGTTCTTGATATGCATCTGTCTTGATAATCCTCCCACTACGACGAGGTAATGGAATATTAGTGACTTGTGATTCTTCTTCCGTTCTACTTGTATTTTCTCTCAGTTCTTCCAGAATAATTTTGCTATTGGGCCTGTGATCCATAATATAATTCTCTTCCAAGAATTGGGCATTCGTGTTAACAATGACTTTTTAATTATAAAATAGACCACCCTTCGTTCCCTTGGGATACCCCACAGAGAAATAAATTTTCGTCCTCGGTTCCAACTTACCTGTGTTCCTTTTAGCACATGTATTGGACACCCCCAAATTCGAATGTGTTTCAGACTAGGTTTACGCCCAGTCCACAATTTTATGGGAGTAGAAGGTACTGACTTAGAATGTACCAAGTTCAGAATGTAAGCTACTGTCTCTAAAACGAGTCGCCAAAATGAATTTGGTAAACCTGAATAGCTCATCATTGACCTTACCATCTCCATAAGAGTCCTATTCCTTCTTTCTGCTACACCATTCTGCTGTGGAGTGCCAGGTGCAGTTAACTGGGATGTAATCTCCTCTGATGACAAGTAGTCCTTAAACTCTCCAAAGCGATATTCCCCACCATGGTTAATTGTAGTGATTTGATACTTATAGTGATTTGATACTTTTACCCAGACGCTTCTCTGCCTCTGTCTTGAATTCTTTAAATTTCTCACAACATTCAGACATACGGTGCATCAGGTAAATGTATCCATATCTTGAGTAGTCATAAATGCAACTGACGAAGTACTCAAAGCTACCTCTAGCCTGGATTGTCATAGGACCACACACATCAGAGTGAACCAACTCTAACGGTTCTTTAGCTCTATAGCATTTGGCCGAAAAGGACCTCTTGGTTATCTTACCCTCTAAGCAAGATTCACAGACTGGAAGTGCCTCCACTTCCAATAAACTCAAAAGTCAATCTGCTACCAATCTGTTTATCATTTTTAGATTAATATAACTCAAGCGTAAGTGCCAAAGAAATGTTTAATTCAGTAAAGAAGAAAACTTTCTCTTATATGATAATATAGATGTATTATTCGTTTCAGTCAGTTGCAATGTATGAGAGATTGGAGTAATAATATAAAGATCATCCACCAATATACCAGAACAGATAACCCGTTTATTATTCTTAATAAACACAGAGTTATTAAAATAAACAAAATATTCGTCTTTAGCCAATCTAGAAACGGAAACTAAGTTCCTTCTAATGGCATGTATATAAAGACAATCTCTCAATTTTAAAATCTGATCTCTACCAAAACTGAGAGTGACATCTCATACTATAACTGCTGTTACCTTTGTATTATTACTCATATGCAGGTAAATCTCTCAATCACTAAGTTGTCGGGTTTCGTGAAATCCCTGCAATGAATTACAGACATGATTAGTAGCTCCCATATCTACACACCAGGTACTGGTAGATAACACGGCTAAACATGCTTTCACAACCAGTGAACAGAAATTACCCTGTTTGTTATGCCTTTTGAGAAATACTAGATATAGCTTTTTCTAGTGTAGGGTCTGGTTGCAGTGAAAACGTCTGTCTTTTGGAATTTTCACACCAGTTCATGGCCTACTAACTACCCTAAAAATCGTGTCTCCCTGTTTCTGAACCATTTTCTTTTTCATGCCTTTTGGCCCAAAGAAATAACCTTTATTCATAAACAAACACATTTTCTGGTATTGAAGGAATACCATTTGTAGTTAAAGGTATATGCAGTTACATTTTTAGTCAACAAAATTCAGTTCCGTTAGTTTGTTTTCTTTAAGTATTAAAATGAGTTGATTGAAATCAATTTTAATCTTGAGAATCACATAATTAAAATACTATTAATTATGATGAGCAAAATTTTAAATTTATTTTAATTTGGTTCTTTCTACCCTTTTAAATTAATTCGCCAGCAACCTGGTAACTTGAGAATAGCATGCCACGAAGGGTGGATGTCTACTATTCATCATAAGACCAGAGAGGTCAATTCTTTTTAATTTTACTATCTAGGCAACTGACCATGCCAAGTAAAATTAAATAACTGACATAGTTTCGGTCCAGTATATAATAGCAGTGACTCAGATGGAGATGATACTATTATATTTAACTAAGTGTTAACCATCACTTAATCACAAATCAATTGTTTCGCAATGAACCCTTTAGATGGAGAAGTGATCCACACTAACAATTATCCAGAATAATTTCTAAAGGAGGTTTGTATTGGCGATACCGCAATTAATCTATCTGATAGGGAGGAAGGCCTTACTGCCAACACACAAAGTTTAATAGCATCGCCTACAAACTGGTAATAGAGATCGCAGAATTTATTTGTAAATAAATTTTCTCTCCCACTTAGATTTTTAAAATATTTTTGAGATTTATAAAAATCTATTTAATTAAAATAAATTTATTAATTTCGAAAGTCACACAATCTGAAAGTACCAAACATCTTTTCATGTACACGATTCCAAATATTCTGGTTTATCAAACAATTTTTTCGTATTTAAATGTGTAATAAATAAAATTTAATAAATACACAGTTTTTTCTTTAGCTTTTCAGCTAAGGTAGTGATTAAATGCATTTTTTATTTTATTTATCGTTCCATATTTTTTGAAAAATAATAATTTATTTTGATTAAATATTTTTTTATTTAATTAATTCAAAATCTATAATTAATTCCCACGTTTTTTCAAGATATCTGATTTTTAAAAAATCATCTTAAACGTGATATTTTGTAAAAAAAATAAACTATCTAAATTTTTTTATTTTACTTAATCAATTAATTAAAAAAATTAATTTTATTTTTCATTACAAAATATTTTAATTAAAACTGAATATTCGAATTAATTAAACTAATAGGATAAATAAAATAAATATTTATCATTCACGCAATTAATAAAAATAAATAAATTAAATGCAAGATAAATATATCTCAGTTTTATGATCGAATCGAAACTCTAAAGAGCTTCAGTCTCCTATTTAAAAGGATAAGTTTTAAAATCCTTTTCTGAATCAGCTTCCTTATTTGGATAAACTTTGCTTGTGTTTGGATGGAAAACCTATTCAGTGTTTTGCTTAAAAAAAACACTGTCAACCAAACTTCAGCCAACCAAACTGCATCCAACCAAACTGTTTATTGCCTGCGTGCATCGCTAAAACTACCGCTGTTTGCATCGCTGAAACTGCTATTGTTTGCGTAGTTGAAACTTTCTGTTTAGCTGATATGGCGGCTGTTTTGCATCATCTTTTTTATTCGAAAAAAAATTGAAAAAAATTGCAAAGGAAAAAAAAACACACCGAGTGCAGCGCCAACCACCGCCAGTTGCCGCCGCCTTCGTTCTTCCATACCTATTCTTTTTTTTTTCTTATAAACTAGAAAAAAAATTAAAGAATATAAAATTCTTACATCGAAACCTATGTCCCGTAGGCTCACATTCGATTTAAAAAAAATTAATCTATCATGGTCAACCCCCGTAAAAAAAAAATCATCATCCACGCATTCAATTAAATATGAAAATAAATGATGATCATAAAACTAGGATTAGAACGCTTGCAAAACAAAATTAGCAACAGTTCTAAAACTACCTGACCCGGATAACCGTAGACAAAAAATAAAACGGCTCTGATATCAATTTAATGGAGGCAAAACTGTTAAGATTATTATTTTTGTAAACGATTTTTGGTAAAAAAATTAACTGGACGGGTAAACGCCAATATGGGCTCCAGATAAAACTTTTGACGTCGAACGATCAAAATAAAACCCGTGCAACCAAAGTTAATTTAGAAGAATACCTTTTGTCGATCGATTCTTTTACTACGTTTTGATTCCGAGTTGAAACTCCTTTTAGATCTTCTACTGTATTTCCTTACGCGATCCTCGAACGTAGTGTGGGTTACGAACTACCGAGAACTCGTGTCGGCAGAATCTAGATATCTTTAATCTTGAAAGACAAGGTATGATATCATCATCTAAAACTAGTTCAGCCTACTTGCATATATATAGTGTTACAGTAGGGACCTGGAAAGTAATTATGAGTAAGAATTCCAATGAAACACATATACCTACCAGCGGTTTCTGCAATTATGAAAAGACGTAGCGGTTTTTGCAATTTTTATAAAATATTAAATTACAATTCACACCACTAAAAAACTATAATTGCTCTCTGACCCATAATCTCAAGGTCTTCTTGTATTGAGCTCCTATTATTAAATGTTTACCATTTCTCCCCACGTTAAGATTTTCGATACTCGCCAATTAAATTTAATTACTGACAATTTAATTTAATCGGCATCTTGATATTCTTTAAGCCCTTCCACTTAACTTATTTGACCGCGAATAATTAAATTCACCTGCAGAATTTGGCCCGGTCAAAACTTATATGCATCGTTAAGGGAGTATCGTCAATCCCGATTTTTCAGGACGTGAATTCCGTCAATAATTAATATTTATCATATAAATAATACTACCATCCAACTCACCAAGAATATAGACCCATATAAGATTGCACCCTCTAATGAATCAAAACAACGAATATTAAATATACGCAAACCAATAATTATTTCATGATTAAGATGATAAGCACTATTCATAATAATCTTGGGGTGCGAATTAATTTATATAGTCAATATAAAATTAATTACCCCAAATGTTCCGTATAATATACACAAAGTGTACTGACACAGAGAGCCAGAACAATAGACGGCGCTATTATCTGTTTCCCTTAACCAAAGCAAGCCTACTAAAACTCTGTGCCACAGTCATACTGGTGGTATGTCCATTTCTATCTAAACTGTGAACATAAAACTTATATTGTGCGAGAATCTAAAATCTGATATTTTGTGTACAAGCCATACTCTACACACCAGATTAAATACTATACAGAATATTGAACATCCATGCATAACAAAGAAATAATATACATACATTGCTCATAAAAATTCTCATAAAATAGAAAATTAATTTTATTAAAATAAAATTAAATACTAAAAATATGATTTTTAGTATACCAACCCTAACAACCTATAGATGAGATTTTCCTTGATGAATTTGTTTACTTGGTAGGCTTTCAAAACTGAGTAAGAGGCTGCTTCGACCCATTTTGTGAACTAATCAATTGCACGAGAATAAACTCGTACCCATTTGTTGCCTTGGGTGTAGCCTTCCTTATTACATCTATTCCCCAAACTGAGAATGGCCTTGGCAAAGTCATGCTATAAAGTTGAGATGGTGGTACATGCATAAGGTTTACATGGATATGGCATTTCTGGCACCTCCAGATGAACTGTATGTGATGCCTTATCCTCTAGACACGTCGGGACATACATAAATATAAATAAAGAGATATTCTAGCCATTCATTCATATTTACATACGTTAGTTATTACATCATAAAGGAGTTTTGAACCATTTAAAGTACTTAACTATTACAGTTTCACCAAGAAATTTTAAAAATTATACTAAGCACAAGAGAACTAAATATAAGAACAAAAGCAGAGGTTTCGACTCCTCAGAATGCATCAGCGAAGTCCACATGTTCTTGGAACTCACCATGCTCTTCAAAGTTTTCCTCTGGGATGACTTCCTCCAAGAACTCCTCCACACCTGTGGCACGAATGTCATCAGCCAAGGCCCATAAGCAAAACACTCTAACCTTGTAACTAATCTCACGGCACAAAATTCACCGCAACACATATCATATAACACCCAGTACAGTTTATGGTCAATGAGACAGATAAATTTATAGATACCGTGTATGAAATGTAGATGCCCAACCCAACATGCACTCAGATTATAACAGGGATTCCATGCTGGGAATCACCATAGTAGACTTGATGGGAATTTGATCACCGAACCTTTCCTTGCCTTGTTGCAAAAGGTAAACGCTCACCTTGGCTACATGCCTCAGCTGTTTTACTCAATGACAACAGCATGGGGGTGGGCCAACCAATTTTGTCCATCCTTATCCGGGCCAACCAATCCCACATTAAGAACCAGGATGCCCATTTGGCGTCAACCCAAAATCTAAGAGATAATCAAGAGACGATTCATATTATAGAAAGTACAAAGATGAGGGATTTAGGACCGCCATAATTGAGCTCTCTCCAAAATTGCCACAGCTATGGGATTAGGTTCGCCGAATTAGGCTCTCTCAGAATTTACCCTTCGAAACATTATGGTAATGGGGTTTAGGTCCACCATAATTGAGCTCTCTCCGAAATTACCACTGTAGTGGGATTAGGTCCGCCTAATTAGGCTCTTTTCAAAATTACCAAATTTGCCCATATTATAACTCAAGGAGCGACGAAATCAAAGTAACATCAAAACTAGAGTGCTGGTGACGAACCCATGGTGCCTAACAATATTCATGATAAATCATTTCGAACACCGGGGACGTACCAAGGGTGTACATGGGGAATATATCCCAAAATATTTACGAAAATGGCAACCAGGGATGCCTTAAATTTAGAACCAAGAACGACAATCTCAATATAGCCCATCCCAACAATGGCAACGGCATGGGGGCAGGCCAACCGTTACATGATAGGTAAACGCCCTAGCTTGGGACGTGACACGAAAGGTAAATGCTCGCCTTCGCTACATGCTTCAGCTGTTTTACTCAATGGCAACGGCATAGGGGCGGGCCAACCAATTTTTTTCATCCTTATCCGGGCCAACTGATCCCACATTAAGAACCAAGATGCTTGTTTAGCGTCAACAAAATGTCTAAGAGATAAGCAAGAGACAATTCACATTATACAAAGTACCCAAATTAGGGATTTAGGACAGCCATAATTGAGCTCTCTCCAAAATTACCACAGCAGTGGAATTAGGTCCACCGAATTAGGCTCCCTCCAAATTTACCCTTTGAAACATTGTGGAAATGGGTTTTAGTTCCACCATAATTGAGCTCTCTCCAAAATTACCACCGCAGTGGGATTAGGTCCGCCGAATTAGGCTCTCTCCGAAATTACCCAATTTTCCCGAATCAGAACTCAAGGAGCAACAAAATCAAAGAGACATCAAAATCATAGTGCCTAACAATATTCATGATAAATCATTTCTAACACCGAGGACGTACCCAGGGTGTACAAGGGGAATATATCCTAAAATATTTACGAAACATAGCAACTAGGGACACCCTAAATTTAGAACCAAGAACGACAATCTCAATTCATCCCATCCCAACAACGGTTTGCACAAATAGACTCCAATATGCCGGGATGCAAGTCACAATGTTCATAATGTGTACCATCGATCTCAAGTGCAACAATTTATAACATGGCATCAACTAGCATGGTAAGATTTACGGTACAATTTGTAAAGCATAAGGTACAAGTATATGAAGCATAAGTTACAATTCTCAAGATATGATTTAAACATAATAGCATGAGTTCTAAACCATCATACATTCACTTAGAAATACTTATAAACTAATTCAAATCAAACATCATATAAAAACTTGGGTCTCATAGTAAAGGGTACTCAAATATACACTTAGTAACTTTTAAGCCTAAAAATCAAGTATTAAATAAAAAGGGCCGACATGGTTTTGGGGTATCTAGACTTGAAATCAAGTTATAATTTTTTATACACCATTTAGATAAAAATATTTTCTACAACTCTCATGTATAACACCTAGGCCAAAACCTAAGGCAAAAGGGTGAACAAAACATCCTAAGAAAAAATAGTTCAACACTTTTCTCAAGATTTCACCAAAACAATTGTTGTGTTAGTCTCGGTTTTGGGGTATCATATTAAGTCCAAATGAGCCCATTTCTTAGTATGTTCTAGTCTAACAAGTCCCCTACAAGTTTCATGTTTAGATCTAAGGGTAGTTGTTTGAAACAAGTTAGACGTTTTGGCCATTTTAGAAAATAGATTTTGTGAGCCGTCAAAACTCAGCAGAGCCGATTTTGGATAGAGCGTTTGAAACGGTTTTGGGGTATCATCCCATGGATTTAATGTCTAATTTTTGGGTAGAAAGTACTTAAATATATTAGCTACAATGTTCATGTAAACTATGTTTGGAATAGATCACTAAAAATAAGAGTTTTGGGCTATATAAAAATAGGTGACAGAAGTGTCCCTTGAGGGCTGAAACTCAACAGAGACTTTCAAAGGGTTTTTGACCTATCAAAACTCAATTATTTTTGCTCCTTCTTGGTGGGTAGATATATATGAATGTTATCTATAGTTTTTATACTTTTACCAAAGTTTGGATCTCACTTTAAACTAGGGTTTTCAAGTCGATAGTGTTGACTGGTCAAAAAATGACACACTTTGGTAAAAATATCTCGAGTTCTACTTATGCAAATGAGTTGAAACCAATTTTAGATGAAAAATAACCCAGAAAAATAAATAGGGACATAAATAACATGCTTAGATCAATTTTCTACATTAAGTAATGGCATTCCAAAGTTTAGGACATAAACATCTATGTTCTGAAAAAAATCAAGTCTCTTAGGGTCCAAGTCTTCTACTTGTGATATGTCAAGTTTTTGTTTCATTTCTTTGCATGCTTGTGTTTTAAACTTTAATATCAAGGCTCCAGAACACTTACAAGTCATCAAACTCAAAGATAACAACTTACAAATATATCTCATATCATTCAAGAACACAACAGCCCCTATTTTGTTACTACGACGCCTTCTCGGTTTGATTTTGGTTTTTGATTTTTAGAGTGTTTAAAAGGATGTGTTGGAAGATATTTTGAGGGATATTAGACACAAGGTTTAGAGGTTTTACTTACTTTCTTGAGGGCTCCAGGGATGGTGGTATGGAAGGACTTTGCTTTAAAACAAGGGATTTTGCATTGGTTTGCGTGTCCTTTTTTGCAAGAAAATGCATTAAAAGTTAATTTGATATATTTTTTTAGTGTCTTTTCCTACTGAGATCTATTATTTTAGTATATTTATGATAAATATAGTATTCTCATGTATTATCATAGTTTCCATAGAAATTGATTAAATAGATGTAGTCTTTTAAGTCAAATTAAGTTATTTTGACAATTTATGACTTTTTGACTTATTTTGTAGTGTATGAACTTCAATGATGATTTTTTTACTTCTTGTGACCTATAACACTATCTTATTATATACATTACTTGTTCAACAAGTTTTGAATCATCATAATGCTTAATTTAATACATTTCTCATCATTTTAAGCTAAAAAGAAAGCAAAAAGTCACTTTTTGGCACACTTCCCATTGTGGTCGGCCACTAAGGGGTATTTTTATCATTTTTATGTTATTTTGTCCTTTTCTACTTAATTGCACTTATATCCTTGATTTAGGGTATCCATGTGTCTAAATTAGAGTTTTAAGATTTTTTGCTGTACTTGGGGCAAAATAGTCATTTTACCCTATTTATGAGGATTTTTTTAAAAAAACTCATTATTTTATAATATTTACTTCATTTAGAATGTTAGGAGACTCTCCGAGTGATAAGATTTTGTTGTCTGAGTTTTTGACCTTATTGGTGTTTTCGGGCCGAACTTAGGGTTTTCGATTCGGTTAGGGTTCTGAACTTCTTCTGTGCTCTATGGTCTCGTGGACTATCAATTACTAACACTTAGGGTTTGGGCTGGGTCTTTACATGGGTCATTATCAACTGGGTTGTTATGACTAGGGTCTATATCGGGTCGTTACAAACTACCCCCCTTAAACAAATTTCGTCCCCGAAATTTTGCCCCGTACTTCATCATATGGAAGGTTGAGGATGATTTACTAGCATTGTGCCTTTTCATTCTCCAAAATTGTGTTCTATTTACTTGAATTGTTCTTTATTGTGGGTGCCGATAAGGTTGAGCTCATATGTTCAGCACTTAGAGTAAAGGTTACTTTGTCCTACTAACATCTTAAACTGATTATTACCAAATCTTCAAGGACCATGTCACATAACTAGCTAGCCCCAAAAAGTTCGTATCTCTATCACGTTAGTTAGCCTCTTCCCATTAACTGCTACTTCTACTTATATTGGTTCCACTTAAATTTCTTATCCAGATATAACATGATCTAAAAATATCGCCCGGTCCAACTAAAACTCACACTAACCAAGGTTTACATACAACTTGTGATTTCTCAGGACCTACAAAGAATCTTCAAATGTTCCCTGTGTTCCTCTTTACTCTGAGTATATAACCGAATGTCATTTATCAACAGAATTACAAATCGGTCTAGAAAGCTTCTGAACACTCAACTCATCAAGTCCATAAACACAGCAGGTACATTCATTAACCCAATAGGTATCACCACAAATTCATAATGCTCGTAACGACACCTAAAGGCAGTCTTGGGTATATCTGACTCCCACACTTTCAATTTATGGTGTCATGAGCCCAGTCTATCTTTGAGAATAAGTTAGCTCCAAAACACAATTTACATCAAGTACGAATTCCACAAGTGATCATACATCTCTAAACTATCTCACCATCAAAAATGATTTCGAACATTCTCCACTTCTCTCTGGAAAGACTGTCACTCTACCAAAAATCAACTCATTTCCATATTCAAACGTACATCAAAGACTACTTCGATCGACTAACGACTATTAACTCGAATTCACATCACTACTTTGTGCTGAACTACTCTAGCTTTACGACCGTCAAGACTAATACCGCCACTTGAATTTAATGAGTCACTAGGGCTAAACATACCACATAGACTAAACGCTCCCCAGGTATATGCTTACCCATATGAATCTAGTCATAACCTCGTAACATATTTCCTTCATGTACATACCATCCACCCTACAATCCTTTAACTGAACAGTATTAACTCCTGACTATAAAGTCTCTTATCATTAGCACTCAATCTCTTTACACATTTTTTGCCACACAATCAATCTAAGAACCATTTTTGCACTTTAATTATTTTATCTTACCCATATTTTACCAAGACACTCGATTCACTCAAGGCCAATTACAAAAACAACATATCCATGAATTCGTATAGTCTTACGGTTTCACTCTCCTCATCTAAACACTTATTTCTCCCATGTACTCACACTAAGCTGCTACGCAACTCCTCCAAAAATAACAAAATTATGTCACCCTCCAACTTCTCATAGAGTTCACACGTTCCTAGAAGAAAATCCATTCTCTATACCAGCAACATCTACTCACTAATCTAAACAAACTTGCTCTAATGAGTCATATCACAAAAAGTTTTTAAAAGCAACTTCCTTGCGACTCACATCGATACCACAATGGAAATCGAATATCAGTCCATAAGAGTTGCACAGTCTAGACGCCAAATGAATACAAACCGATACTTTAAGAACCTACCATGTGAACAACTTGGTTTGTCTAAAATGTGCACTCCACCCCTCAAACAATCTTTAGCGTTAATGGGAATTACTATTTCCACAAACTCCTTGGCACCCAAATCCTTAAATTGTTTAACTAAAGAGTTATCGGTCCTTGAGGTGATCTTGATAATCCTGATGACGAAGTCTGTAATCATATGCTTCCATTTTCTCTCTAGTTTTTTAAAATGTTGCTCCATTCCTCTTGGCCTCTATCGTATGTTCTTGACGTGCTAGAACGTTAGGTTTAAATGTCTCTTCCAATAACTAGATCGTTTTTCTCAGGTGGTTGGTCATTCTAGGGTAAAACGAACATGATAAAAGGTATGGTTGTGATAATTACCTAGTCATGTGATCTATTATGACTTGATGGTTAATTCTTCATCACGCTCTAAACGTTCATTGTTGTGATCAAGGTTCTTTGTTCTTTGATAGTGATGGCAAAAATCCAGACTCTAACATTTTGGTAGGAAGGCCAGCATGAATATCGATGTATACAGACGTACCTCTTTTGCTAGCGTACTAAGGTTATCATGAGTTCGAGGTTATTTCTCATTTTTGTTACCAGTATGAATCTTTTGTTTCTCGATTTACTAGACGGGTGGGTCAGCTATGAACTAGTCTGAAGAAGTTTGAATTTTTTCATATGGTGGTGTTGTGAAACATTTGATGTGAAACTGTCGTTTCTAACTTTAGATTGCTAATGGCATAGTCTTATTTGTCGGGACCTTTGAAAAGGAAAAAAAAAATATAGTTAGTTGAATAAGCCCTTACTTAACCATTCTTCCAAACGGGAGTCGTGATCTTCAAAATTTTGTTAAATGCAGATGTTGACAGATATTCTAAGCCGTGACATCAAGAAAAAATTTGCTTCACGCTTGAAAAGGTGTTAAGAGGTTTTCGTGCATCGTCTCAGTTTCCCGTGAAAGCGCTAAGGCCTAATGACGTAATTTCTTGACGATCGTTATTACTCATAGATCTCTGGGGCAAGATTTTGAAGGTCGATAGTAAAAAACATGCGTGGGGTTAGAACATCTTAGGGTGAAACTCAGGTGATTCAAAGATAGGTTGGATGAGGTTAATTGGTCACGGTTAAGGCAATTACCATTGACACAAATTGAGAGGTCATTTGGGATTCAAATGTAGGAGAAATAAGAGGAAGATAGTGAACAATACCTTAAACAAGTGTCCCCGGAACTAATCCAGTACCATTAGATTATGGTAAAAGAGATGTTTAAGCAAAAGTTACAACCAAACTAGATATTTTTCCTGAAGTTACGTTGGCCTAACGTACTTCAATTCAAGCATCTAAGTCTACTTCCTTGGGTAGAGATTTCAAGAGTGTACGAAGAATTCACAAAATCATTGCAACAGATTCTGGTTTCAGAATCGAGAGAACTGAACAATGGTAGAAACTTTTATCAATGTCGAATGTTTGGAACGGGTGCTTAACAAATATTTGATATTGAGTTCAACAAGAGAAGAGTTAGTTTAAGGATGGTGACTTAGATCGGAGGAGAATCAAACGCAAATACTGGTCATTATTGAGGCATGAAAACTTGAGGACAAGGGTACTTTTTAGGATCGAATTTCAAATAGGGTTATCAATAAGACTTGGGTGCATAAGAGTTACCGACGAATGACACTTGATGGTACCGTTGAAGACTAATAATATAAGAAGGAAAGACAAACAAAAGAACTTCAAAAAGTTGACACCAGGGCTTGGGGTAAAAGAGAAAAGGACTTATAAGGATGAAGTCGCGGGGTT